>BOPP01000115.1:2129541-2209400 GCA_017312745.1 Gryllus bimaculatus
GAAGGAAAGAGAGAGAGAGAGAAGGAAAGAGAGAGAGAGAAGGAAAGAGAGAGAGAGAAGGAAAGAGAACAAAAGAGAGAGTAGCTGGTATAGACTTAATATATCACACGTTCCCCCCCCAAAAGAAAATGAGTAACGCTAAAAACAATTGCCAATATAAAAAGTACAAAAAATGAAATAAAGCAACTAGAGCAAGACAGAGTCCACACTAGTTCGCAGCCGTAGTTTTATTTTAATCCTTGAAGAGCTTTGAAAAAGCTAACAGAGGAAGCTGTGACCACTGCTTCTGGAAGCCCACCACTCAGACAAATCAGAATATTTTTGTATTGAGCTAGTTTCAATTTCATCATCAGTTTCATTAAGTGGCCTTTGAATTGGGGATTGTGTTACCTTTGAAAGATTTCACAGACATCATTATAATGCAAGTATTAATTCTGTGTTGTAGAGTGGAGCTGCATCCAGTTCCATTTTAAGTTGGAAGCGGTTGGTGAGAAGGCTAGAATAAAATTTCATGTCCACATAACATAATATATTACATGTTTTTCCATATTGTTGGGCAAGTCACTAGTGAACTAAATGAACAAAATTGGGCCAAGTACAGAGCCTTGAGGGTTTCTTCTGGTAATTGTCTTTCTACACAACCATTTCCAATTCTTATATTTTAGATGTGGTCTTCAAGAGAGATTTGTATCAAGCGACGAAATTTTCTTTTTATTGCCAAGAACTGATGTTTGGGTAGCATACTGCATATTATAACATTATTGAAAGCCTTACAGAAGTCAAGGTAAAAGATAACAGGGATGTTGTCCAAGGCTGCAGTCAAGTCCTGAACAGAAGTAAGCAAATTTGTGTTAATTCATTAAAAACTTTCCTTGGCCTCTAACAATCTTATTTTCCTTATAAATATAATGCCCCGACTTTTCTCAATTTTCCAGAAAGTGACCAACCAGTAGTAAATAAGAGAACGTAGCAACTAAAGTCGTGATTGAATTGGTCTGTATTTCGTATTTTCATTTCTGCCAGGTCATTCCTAACATTCATGAAAACATTCTTTATGAAAAGAGAGAGAATGAAACATTTTTCGTAGCAGACAGTATTTATCATCCATCACTGTAGACCCATTAAGTTTAGATTCCTGGAAACTATACAACCTATTTACCTGCATATAAGAGTTTCCCCCAACACAATCTCTCATTCAAATATAAGAGGGCAGTCTTATATTCACAGAAAGCCTAGAGGGTTGGGGTTTGCTTTTTTGTCTTTCCATGACAAGAAATTAATGTTGATGTAACAATAACCAGCTAACCAATAAATATGATGTGCAACTATAATTCCTAAATAAATGGAAAAATGTTTTCCTGGCATCAACCATAGATTTGTAGTGTGATTCAAACCTTTTTTAATGGACTGATAAAGAGAAAATCTCAAATTAATGTCATTGTAGGTGAAACACAACATGAAAATGAAACAAGATATCGTTACATGTTCTTTTGTTACGAGTTCAGAGTCCACGCTGAACTTTTGGTTCTGAGAGCTTGGCAAATGCTAACTGTTTTGCTAGAGAAGGAAATGAAAAATTCACACTGATAGAAGTACACATTCTACATCCAACCACAGTGGTGGGATAATAAGAAAAACTTCTAAGCAAAAAGACTCACAAACATTGATAACTTTGCTCTCTCCCATGGAATGGAGGTAGAGGTCTAAGGGTTCGTAGTTCACAATTACAACACGGATTTACAGTTAATGGTTGTTAAAGAACCAAAGGCAGAGACACTTGTGTGAGAAAGAAAATCAGGCAACACAGGAATGTTTTTAGGTGTCAGTCAATTAAAGACTAAAAATATAAATTTTAAGCGCAGAACATTCAGGAGGAGGTTGCTAAAAAGTAAAGAGGGTGACAACGCACAGGCGTCCTTGAAAGAAACAAGAATTACATATAACGATAAAATTGACAAAAAACAACTGTAGAGCATAAATGAAACCTGGGCTAAGTACCAAAATGTGAAAATTTGCATTTTGTGTTGAAAATTGTGAAGTGCAATGCAGTGTAAAATTGGCTACCTGAAATTCTCATTCTTAGGAGTTCAAACAGTTGCTACTAGACTGTACTTCACTCAAGTCCTACGAGCTTTTGAAGTTTTTTCTCGGAATTCCATTTTTGGCCACTTGGCACGGTCTTCACTTACTGTCTACAATTGTGATGATTGTCAGGAGCCACAAAATAGTGATAGCTCAGGCAAAATGTAAACATTCAAGACAATTTTGAAGCCAATTCGACAATTTGCAGGTTTATCTTGAATAGTTAAAAGGTTTTAAATTCTCAGGCATCTATAAAATCAGGAGACAGACTTATATTTGGTTAAATGCAGTACACTGAATTTTCAGTTCTACTTCCGTAAAAATACTATATGTAACTATTAAGGGATACAAGTTACATAATACATTTAACAGTTTCTCACTTCGGGAACAAAATTCAGTGAAATCTTTCCTTTTAGTTTTCAGGGACAAGCAGGTGAGAAATAAAGGATAGTAAATTAACTATAGGGTAAAAGAGTACTTTTATCTTTTATTCTAGGGTTCATAAATTTATACATCAAACTAATTAAAAAATCTAAAATAGTCATCTACTTCTGCACTATCTGCAGCAGAATTTCTTCAACATCTAAAGGGTATTAAAGACACCTTATCTGCTTCAAAATAGCTAAGCATACATTGCTTGTTTCCCTGTTGAGAGAGGTTTTGGATAACAGTCTTCACAAATTTACCCAATGAAAAATTTGGAACAGACCAATTAGGACAAATATTCCTGTTCAAATTACTCCTCTTCTAGTCATACCTGCTTAATAGAAGCAGTTTAATATTGTTTGGGAGGTCACTTATGTCCTTACATCATAAACACAAAGGCTGGGGTCGGTAACAAGACAATCCACACCAGCCACAGAAAGCCTCCCAGTTTGTGAATTTTAGTACGATAAAACCTTATGAGCACATATTCGCCCAACGTAAATTTCATCCCAACAAAAACAACATTTGGGTGTGGATAAAGGAACATTGCAAGATTATATATATATATATATATATATATATATATATATATATATATATATATATATATATATATATATATATATATATATATATATATATATAATATATATAATATATACACACACACACACACACACACACACACACACACACACACACACACACATACATACATTTGTGTTAACGAGGGTTTCCTGTATCTCAGTTTTGGTCAAAGCGAGTCATTTTCTTACTGCCCGAGATCCCTTTATAAGTAATAAGATATCCAGAGTAACAGATCAGCTACACTTTCACCATAATGAAAATATTAACATTTATGAATAGCAGAAAGCTGTCCCTGGTTATCTTATTTTCTCAAATCCTTAAAATAATATACTTATTTGTTCAGTTTGCACCGTTATCATGGATAAATACAGCTTTTTCAACAAACCTTTTTGTTTCCATTTAAAGAAATATACACTACCAAGAAACAAAGGAAGTACATTTAACAGATGGAATCCTAATGAATCGAATAGAAAAAATTCTGATCTACGAAATGTGCAGATATCCGTTTCTATGAATGATAGAATTTTTGCTTTAAGAGCACGCCTGATGAAGTTTATCTGCGTATACATTCCTACTGGTTTCCTATTTTGTTGACAATTTTTTGATATTTTTAAAGCATTTTGGTCATAATGGTGGTAGTTTTTCGAGCCACTAAGATTTACAAATTAACACAACTAATCTGTTTACAGAGTTTCTCACCATGGCATGTTTCACCTTTAAAACAGTTTTACTGGCAAAATATTGTTGAAGGCTGTTTTTGCAACAATGAAATTGTATTTACGTCCATAACCCACAAGTGCAGTTAAGGTTTCAATATTTTACAGTCCCCTTACCTACACAGACTTTTTCCACACACTTTATTGTAGAGAATATTGCAATGGATTTAAAGTGTTCAATCAGTTGATGCTGTAAAACCAGTGACTCCCAACTTTACTGTAAACTGGAACAGTTACAGTCATTAATCAATACTCAATGCTCTTGTGGGAACAAATCACTGCACTACAAATTGTCATAAGTCCATGTGTAGATATTTCCTCCTCCTTGACATAGCATCACTATTTTGTATGAATTTTCATACATGTTTTTAATGATATTATTTAGTGTGGAGACAGTTTAGCTCCTTCCGTAATTGAACACATGTTCCCACATGACACTCTTCATAACACACTAGCACGATTTTTATCAAAATATTTTTACTTTTGAAACTTCAGAAAGTTTAATGGAAATGAGAGCTATGCCGTTCTATAAGTTTCCATATACTATCCATGGAAATATTTGAAGAAAAAATTTGCAGCAGTTCTTGAGATAGTTTTTTTCTTGTTTGTATTACCTTGAAGTAGAAATTACAAAACCTCTTTCAATTAAATTGTACATGTTCTTTTTTAAAGATCTGATCTTTTGGAACAGATTTTCTTCAAGAAAAACAGTCTCTCCCATCAATATTGTACTTTCGCAAAATTTTGAAAATTCAGTGTTTGCCGCAAATAGAACTAGCACCTTTTTTTAACAGTGCTTTGTTACACAAGAGGAGAAAATTTGAAGAAATCTTGAGATGCTTTTGTGATAGTTGTTAAAAAAAATTCTGTCATTGATCATCTGTCATTGAACTGATTCCTTAGAATACAATCTACATCTTCAATATTGTAGTCCGGAAGCCAACTTAATAAATTTTGAATTACAGCAATTTAAAAAAAAATAGTTTTCAACAATTCAGGAGTAGATTTCCCATCGAAAAATTGCCCAGAGTTTTATTGTTAAAATGAAATTAAAAAAAAAAAAAAATGCTGTCTTCTGGTGCACAGTTACAATGAAGTAACATATGAAAGTAAAAAATCTCTGCTACCTCTAGGGATGCTCAGCAATCATCGGTCTCTACAATTTCAAACAATTGCCAATTACCACAAAATTATATAGCAATGGTCATACAATTCAAAAAGAATGTACAATATTGCACAGAGGAAGACAGCTGTGTGTAACAATACCACTGAAATGAATTTTGAAAAAGTTTTGGCACATGAAAAAAAAAACAATAATCAGCTCAATTTATAGCATTTTCTTGTTTTACGTTAACATTGGAAAGCAAATCTATTGTAAATTTCAATCTGATGGGAGGAAAACTAACAGAAAAATAAATAATGTTGGTCCTGAAACCGGTTTATTTTATTCTGGAATTGTGTTTTACAATAAAGGAATATTCCTTATTGTAATAAAATTGTGGAAGTATGAAGTACACAAAACTTGCACCATGCGTGAATACTATAACTATATCTATATCGGTGTGTGTGTATACACACACACACACACACACAGATACAGATATAGTATTCACACACACATACACACACAAATTAAGACTTTACAGGCAAGATTTGCCAGAAGAAATTAGAAGACAAAAGCAAGTTTGTTTCCAAGTAATTATATTTTTACGAGGAAAATAGAAGTATGAAAATTGCATTTCTTTCCTGTTCCAGTACAGTTTGTCGTGCTTTAATCCATGTGAACCCGAAAACAATTTAAAATAGATACTTACATTACAGGATCATGCTGACACTCATATTACCCATCACTGAAAATACCATCAGAGAAGCAATTCGCACAAGCTAATAGCAAACATGACTGTCAAGAAAGTGGTATTACTGTGTTTGCTTTTTACACTATTTCAAAAAGGATTGACGAGGATAAAATAGATTAGGATACATAACCTATATTTCAAAAAAATGTTATGAACGTTGAGAAAAGCGTGACCTTTCTATGAAATCATGTCACCTACAACAGAAGAATTTCTCAGAACAGACTTTCCTATGTAAAGTACACTGGATACGCCAGATAATGTGGCATCTGAAAGGAATTTTTAATATGCTAATATCAAAAATTCTGGATAAGACAAAAAACAAATATTGTTTTAAAATGAAACATTGACATGTAAGTGTGGTGATATACCACGAGGCACTGCTCATCCATACACTTTCTCACATACCCTCGTACAAACTCTTCCACAGTGGTTTTAAGGTGTGCTCCAAGTTCAGTGGTTCTAAACATTTACTTTTGCTTAGTTCAACGAGCCCCAGATACTGCATTAATCAAGTGTATGTCAGGTGGCAAATTGAAATGTTTACCCTTGTGAGAAAATTATATTAAAAGTAGTACATGAACAAAACAACACTTCTATCAAGTTTTAATAAAGAAATTTGCAGTTGGGAAAGCAAGTGTACAACACGTTAAAAGCAAAGAGAAAATGAAGAATGAGTGGTTAAAAGAAAAGGTTTATAGGTAGTTACCACAATATTAACAGGGGCCTAGGTGAATAGCCAGAGCCTAAATCATCTGATGAATTCATCTGTTCTTACATCTATTGAAAAAATAATATTTCTTTACTGTTTGTTTCATTAGACTACTTGTTGGGTTTAAGTTTCTTTGTCTCTCTCAGAATGTCTGTTTCTTTGAAATGTAGTTTTAGGTGAGAAACTACTCATACAACCTTTTATGCTTTTGAACAATTGCATTTTCTGAATTTTTTTGGACAGTCTTTATCGCAAACCTGTTTAAGACTGGAAAAAAAGAAAAAAGAAAAGAAGAAGAAAAAAATAGGGAAAAAAGTTTGGACCCTAAGGATTCTGGCTTAGCTTTTACTGTATAGGTTCTTTTATTTATCCAACCATCCATTTAATTAATAGGCAAATATTTTCAAGTTTTCTGAAAGAGTTGGAGAAATACAGTAAAAAAATTGAAAAATAAAGGGAGTTATTCTAGATGAATCAAATTTGAGGCTAGCAATACTTACCTATGAAACACTAGTTTTATAAGTTTAAGAAAGCCTAGTTTCTAATTTACTAAATAACAACCTGTATAATAGACACTAGAAAAAAAAGCTTCTTGAAAGAATTACGATTCTAGAATGATTAAGAAAGAAAATGCACCGTTTTGTCTTTTCTAATCAACATAGGTTGGAATTTCTTCTATATCCCTCGCAGAATCAACAAAAAGCTCATTCCTACACCCCTGTAATTCACATTATTAGCTCTTAGTAATTTAAGCTTATATAAAAATGTACTTTTTACTTACTTGTACCTTGGAAACAGGAATGTCTGACAAGAACCAGAAATGGCTGATTTTGTTACAATATATTAAATCTAAGGCAAGCTAACTCAAACTAAATCATAATTACATGAACAGTGAAGTTATACACATCCACTGTCAATTATTGAGCAATCAATAATGACCTTGGAAGCACACCCATTACAGCACTATGTTCATTCGATTAATCCCTAAATGGCCTATTTTTAATACAATAAGTAGAGACTCTTATGGAAAAACATTTGCAGGCATAAGCTTGTTTTTCTTAAGAGAAAAGTGACACAGTCGTTGTACCTTTCTCTCTTATTCACTGTACAGAATTTTTCTTCAGGAATCAGATTATTTTTAATGTTACATACCTCACAGCATTCTGAAACTTAACTGATAAAAAAAATAAATTTGGAAGTACTGACTCCCAGCTCCTGTATAAATCATACTATTGTCAGCACTACTATTCTTCAATATTGGAAACCTCAATCACTAAAGAAAATGTAACACACACACACACACAACCAAAAAGTAATCGACGATAATTAAGTTTCAATACAAGATTTAGATTGATATTCAACGCAGAAAGAAAGAAAATTGCAGGAGACTTAAGTCACCTGCATATCAGAAGACCTTAATACAGCCAACTCTTGAAAATGCATAATCATATCAAACTTAAGTTTTACTAAAGTTACAATTCAGTACTTTTTGAAGCATTTATAAATAATTATTTAAATGCTTCATTAAAGTTTTACAAGCACCTATTGTAAAATTATAGATGAAATAAATAATTGAATACAGTGTATGACTAGGACTGGCACAAATACACTCCTCCACAATGTATATCCTGCATGAACTACAGAGAACACAGTGAGATTTTTCTGAGCAAGTTTGGCAGCTACTAGAGCAGATGAATTTCATTTTAAGAGGATCTACAATTTTTTAGGGTATTTGGGACCGAAAGTGCTTTGCGTAAGAAAAATGCTGATTACCATAACTTCACTAAAGAATTAAAAAAGGACTTAAAGTATACATTTTTGTTTAAGAATACACAACTAATATAACAACAATAATAGTTATTATTGTAAGTACATCAAATTACATCCAGTATCAAGAGAGAGAGAGAGAGAGAGAGAGAGAGAGAGAGAGAGAGAGAGAGAGAGAGAGAGAGAGAGAAAAAGAAAAAAAAAAACCTTTGTAATAAATATATTTAACCTTAGAGGGGCAAAATTATCACGTGAATCCCATTACTAGTGAATTTAGGGATAATTTAATATTCCTAGAATCATGCATCAGCCAGCACAGGTACTAGCTTGGTATTAATTTGTACACTTATATGTTTAGTTTTGCAATGGATTACTAGTGTTAGTTTTTGAAGACTACCTTGGGTAGCAGCAGCTCAGATCTACTGCATAATATTTCAAATGTTTTATACACAAATACAATTAAGCCCAAGAATTATTCCCCCATTTATATTTCACGACTACAACTTTTAATGCTAATCAACCAATACATTAACTGTCAAAGGTTAAGGAAATTTGCACAGCATCATGAGAAGATGAAGTCCCAGATTTTATTTTCATTGCCCCCGTCGTATTTTTCAATTCTGTAGAAAAGTAATTTTACTGGGTTAACAAAATTTTTCAGAAACTAACAGCCAAAGGAACAATTTCTTTCATCAATTTCTTTTCCAACTATTTGCCACCTGAGAATCACCGAAAAATCCGATATAATTTATTACTATCATAAATGAATTAAAGTTTTTTCACTAGAACAGGATAATAATGGTGATAAATGAATTTTCAAAGACTAGAAATATTAATTAAATGAACTGAACCTTTTTTGTTTTTTTGTTTCATCATTTTATTCAAACCAGGGCAACCACTGTTTTTCGTCCTTCCTTTGCATCCCCACCTTCCCAATTTGACCTTAAATTTAACTTCAACACCTGTGGATGCACAAACAGGTCTCCCTCCTATTCAGGGAAAACTTTCACCTGGACATATAAGAAACTGCACATCTTCGGAAAAAACAACTAACAGCTCTAACACTACATAAGTAAAAACTAATGCCAAAAACCAAATGTAAATGCAAATCAGAATACAAATGTTCATAAAAAGTGATAAAAAAGGGGTCACAGTGACCACACACAAGATTAAATAAAAAATAACCAGCAATGTTCTAACAAATTATAATTTTTGAAGTAGGAGGTACTGATCACAACTTCCACTATTTTTCATTAACAAACTTAACTTCCTTGAAAATACCATTATCTTTCAACAACAAAAATTAGCACCAAATTGAAGGACATCATTGTTTCCTTGGTTTATTTTTTTGACTAAGTAATTTTCACCAATAAAACAAGAAATTTTATGATCATAACCTCAAACAATTACCAATCAAATTTGCATAATTACCATGACATGTCTCCTGAACTTGTAACAATCTGATTATCATCCAGGAAACGGCAACAGGACAGGTAGCCAGTGTGGCCTGGCAGCTCTCGGCTTACTCGAACATTTCCTTCCCTTGTTTTCAGGCTGCAACCATAAGACAAAAACCAAACTAACACTGCTGCAGCAGCAACAATATTCATACACACAAAATCTTCGAACAGTATCTGGGGATGCTGTAACATTTGAATTAATATTAAACCAAGTGAATTTAATTTAATCTATGATAGAAGGAAAGGTTAGCGAAATGATAAATACTGGAATAAGTATGCAATTCCATAATTTCAGATTCATCTTTTGAAGCAAATTTTCCTGAATTCTCAACATGTTAAAACTCAAATAACATTTTGGCAAAGGCCTGAATACCACCCAGAAGGCTTACAAGATAAAGGATTAATTTCAGGAACATTGCTTTACATTACACCCCACTCAGGCTATCTAGACTCAACACTGGATATCCAGATCGCCTCAGACCACCCACTCAACCACCTAGTCCTTTTGACAAGTGTCAAGGTGGCAAAATAATTGCCCATCCACAGTATTTATCATAGGTCAGATACTGTTCTGTTAATTGCTTAAAAACAACTACTCATCTAGTTTTATCATTTAGATACCTCCAGATGTTAGAAACCACAGCTCCCAGCAATTACACTCACCAACATGTTGAGGTTAAAACTGCTTCAAATAAGTTGCTGTTATGAGTTTACAAATTAAACAACACCACCTCCAATTATTTATTATATTTTCAGTAAACTTCACAATTTGCAAAATATTTGTACTTACATCTATAATAATACCACACATACATTCACTCATTTAAAATTATTCATTGCTCACCTGTATATTGAACAAATGTTATCGAGGCCTCCGCATGCCACATAGCTTCCCGATGGAGCATAGGCACAGGTCATTACCCAGCTCGAACGCAGAGGAATGGCATGAACTTTGTTGGTCGTATAACTATCCCACACTATAAGCTTGCCGTCCTGCGATGCTGACACTAGGTTCCTGGAAATACTAAACATTGAGTATACCTGTCAACTCAGGCCTATGGCCAAGGGCGTTTAGCATCAAGTCCAAGCCCACAACTCACATTAACAAAGCACTAGGCTGTGGATTAAGAAATTACAAAGCTCATGAAGGGATGGGGAATTAAGCAACAATTCTATTTCTAATGATTGTGATTAAAAATACATTTTACTAATCATACCAAACAATCTGAACACTTCCTACAAGCAATATTCAACAAATTAAATATAAAAGTGCAGCAAGACTAAAATAATAAAAAAACTAAATAAAAATTATAAGATAACTTTACATATAGTGTAGAATTAATGCCATTCAAGCATGCAAGTATTGCAGGAAGTAATGAACTAAAGCTACTTCAAACAAATGGTAAATGCCCTAATCAAAGACTACAAATATTTTATGCAATGATCTAGTACTTCATAAATGCATACCTCATTAGTATTAGAGCATGCTAAAAGTCACCAAGAATTTCATATTTAGCTGAAAGTGAACAGTGGGCTTATGACTTGAAATAAACACCCTTTGTAATCATTTGATTAACTACTGCTATATCTGCAGAGTCAAAATATACAACATGCAAATTAAAAACATTATTAATACAAACAAATTCAAAGCAAATTAATTAGAGCAGCAAAATCTTAAAATGTTCAGTACCTTGAGTCAGAACCCCAGTGCATGGCATATATTTTTGCCAGGTGACCCCTGAGTGTCCTCCTTGTGCGCATCTGTATTCGTCCAATAGGCTCCATGTTGTTGGTAGCCTGCACAAGACTTGTGTCACATGCAGCTTTTCTTGCATCCTAAACAACAATAACCCCAGTGAATTCACACCAAATTCAGTTTGTAGAAACTAAATGATTTGTAAACTCTTATTTGATAATTATTTAAGCAATTTAATTTCTTTCATCTTCAGATAATATTATAGTTATTTGATTTTAGATAAAGATAAGATAGATGTACTAAACATTTTTGAATTTTTGTATTTCAACTATTTTGTTTGTGGTTGCTTTTAAGAAAACAATACACGTATATAGTGTATAAGCAAATCACAATTGTAGCCTAAAAGAATTAAATACAATGAAGATGATATTCAGATAACCGTAAATGATATTACAAGAGTAACGACTGGATCAGATCAACAAAGAAACACAGATAAAAGGGAAAGGTTTAAAACAAAACATATTGTTGAAAAAGAAATAAAAGGCTACCATAATAAGTGGTAGAAACTTGTGGAAAAAATTACTTCCAAAACTAGCATTATTTTACCAATTCACACAAGGAAAAAACATTGGAAAGCCAAAGAAAAAAGGGAGAACAGAAGCACCTGGAGGCATATGTCATCAGGTCGACAGGAACAGGCAATGGACAGAAAATCCTGCAGTTCAAGAAGCTTCTGATGTTCTGCCATACCATCCCATAATTAAATTATGATTGATTCCACTTAATTTATGGATTATAACCTTTCTTTTAGCAATATTGAAACAAAATAATTATAATGACTTTACATAATAATTGGAAATAAATGTCATTCATGGATAAAAATCCTTTAGATTTACTTCATTTATTAAGAGGCAAACTTTACCGCCTCAAAAAAACATTTTAACTACAATTCACAAAATCAACATGTAAGATACACTATCACAATCAAATTAACATCCATGCACATTCTTCTCCCCCGCCCACATATTATGTGCTGAAAACAACATTCACATGATTGGAAAAACAATCTGCATGTGATCAATATAAAATTGAGCCTTTTATTTTATTTTTTATTAAATAAGTTCAAATAAATGTTTGAGAAGGATTGCAGACATGTGCACAAATTTCACATGCTTAAGTCTCTATGTACACCTATTAAAAATATTAAATTCTGAAACATTTGACCAGTGAACATACATGGATTTTAGATGTGTGCATTAACACACACATCCTTAGATCTTAGCACCACAACTTAAAATGCTGAAACTAACCATTAATTAATGATAGTCTATACAATCGTGAAGCAAAATTAATTCCTCTTATATCAACTTAAAATTTCTACTAGTTGCTTGTGATCAGTCAGAACTAGGTCACTATCTGAATATCTTTGTTTAATTGATTATTTTCACTAGAGTTCCTCAAACCAACAATGAAGAGTTTATAAAGCTCCTATGGAGATCTGTCATTTAAAACCAGAAGAAAGTTTCATGAATTATCACAACATCCCAATTACCTCTTGATACTTACTCGAATGGCATTTTTTAATGTTTCTGCCTCTTGTCGCAGACTGTCTAATTCATTCATACTTGCAGAACACACAGAACTGGTGATTCTGTAAACAGATTTTGTGTTTTAAATCTATTTCAAAAGACTTTAAATCATTGGTAAGAACCATAATTTGGCAAGGGATAGCAATGTTAGTACAATTCCGGCACAAGCTGCACATGTAAAACACTACATTTCACATATTCAACAAAGTTTGATTTGAATAAGACAAAGGCTTCTTTCAGAACAAATACTATAGCTACTATAATTAAAGACTTTCTTCAAACTTCGCCTTCAAAATTATGGATGAATATTAATTTTCTATGAAATCAACAACTGATCAATACTCTGTGCAATAAATATCCTTCAGAATATGCCCAGTGCTAACAACAATATACTTTGAAATACAGTTTAAAAGTCTGTTTTGAATTAACTTCATAATTTTAACAACTTTTTCTTCCCATTCTCAAAAGAAAAAGAGAGAAAAAGCTATTTTCCTAAATGAAAACAGTCTTTGAATCTAATTGATGATACAAAAGCTTTAACCAGCAACAATCTATGAACTGTGCGGCCACAGTTCTTTACCATTTCTACACATTACAACTAGATAACGCAGGTGAAGTAGGATTTAAAAGAAATGACTTCTTGTCCTTTTACAACAAAATGAAATGCTTATTTAAAATATCAATCCTATGTATTACAGACTTGCACATTTTCACGATACTCAGAATTCCAAACCTCACTACATCACTAACATTTCTTAAATTTAGAGTAAATTATAGTAAAAAGGGTTGTTCATATAATTTGGTAACCAGAAACGTTCCCTACCATGTAATAGAAACTCTTGCATTGAAAAATGACCTTCAAATTTGATACAACAGTCCTGTTGCCACAAACCCCACCACTCCTCCAGCATGTAGTGAAGCGAGGGTTCAAGAAAGTGTACAAATATTGACATCTTTAGCATCTGTTGTATGATCTCAATAATGCAAGTTCCAATCTACTTCACACAACTTGTACCGTTTCACTTTTGTCAAATACATCACAGCTCTAAAATTATTTTTTTCAACCCTACTCAAGTACTAAATGAATCTCATTAAATTCTGTCCATGCAAAATTTATCTTACGTTCCATTCCCTCCAAAAAATTTTAATGTTCAATGAAACATATGGACAAATTTCACAGTTAAACTATCTTTCAAAATTTGATTGAACCTATTCTCAGTTTTTGCATACATAACCACAATTTTGTATGGCACAATAATCACTCCAAAATACCTTAGTGTAATTTGAGTAGTACATAATGCAAATACTAAAAGTTTTAAAATAAAATCTGGAATGCTTTTTTGTTGCAATGATCTCTTCTTGACATTTAGTGATGAGTAAATTAGATAACACATTAACGAAGTACAAAACATCCCTTTCTGGAAAATATTCAGTAGGTATATATTCAGGATCATAACATACCTAATAATTTAATATAATTGAAAACGCTTAAATCGAAGCTTTCATTTCAAGAGTTCTCCGAAGCTATCACTTGAAATACCGCTTAATGCTCAAAATCTCAATTCTCCAAGAATTTGGAAAGTGAACTTATGTTTAACCTGCAAGTGTAATTGAAGCAGCCACGATGTAATGTACTTCAGACATTTTCCCTATATCTATATAAAATGTAACAATTGACTTATCGAATACGCCAACTTAAAATCATACATTCCCGAAATATGACCACGTACGTTGTCGAATGTTAAAGAGAAATAGAATTAATCGAATGCACACAATCCATTTAACTAGTAGAATATCATTATACTCACGTTAACACAAATACTACTAACCACACAAAACACGTAGAAATTCACCCGCACTTGTGCTAAACTTCAACGCGACATCCAACAAGTCCACCTCAACAGAGGTCTTCGATTACGAAATTACGGCACCCTTGCAAGTCAATGTACAATTCTCAAACATTATTCCCTACAAAATATCCAAATTATAATGTTTAAACACAACGGATGTTATCACAAAGCACTTTGTGCCTTTTCTGGCAGCTTAATGAACTTCAGAAATCGTTTTTGACAGCGTTTGCCTCCGGAACAAATCGGCCATGACGGTCCCGAGGATTTGTGCAACAGAATACTATTGCGATCAGTTCCCTGCAATTACTTACGTCCACACACAATATAATTTTACATACCAAATTTAAAACATTCCCAGCGTAGCAGCAACACGGTCACGTACTTCCTATTTACCTTGATTCCCGTTTACTATAAGTGAATCGAGGATCGCCACTTCCCTTCCGTTGATGATACGCACACACTGTCGCCTTAACGTTCCAACAGAAAGATCCACAGGACTATATGTAAAATTAAAGCGGTACTCACATTTTTAAATCGTCCCTGATGATTTTAAATCGGTCAGGGAGTCATACAACTCGAATATTAACAGTATTTTGCTTGAAACCTATCAATTGGAATAACAGTTAAAATACCACTATCCCAGCAGGGTGCGGCTTCCCTCTACTAAACTTTGAAAGCCCCGTAGCCATATGACGTCACCCTTCGTCGATTTCCGAAATGAAACTTGAAGAGCGAACATTAAATGCTCTAACATCACTTTCTAGTGAGAAAATCGAATAATATCGTGAATATAATAACACAATATTCATTTTAATTATCGGTTAAGTGATATAAAATGAATTTTTATAAGTTAAGAATTTTATTACTTTTCGTCTCTAGAAGAGACGTCGTATTAAACATCTTGACGGATTATTTAGCTTTGGTCATGCGTTGATTAACCCGACAAACTTAAAGAGCTAATAAAAATATATGATCTAGATGAACTAAAGTAGTACAAGACGTATTCTGTTATTTTTTAAGGAAGCAATGATATGATGGCTGTTATGACATGTCATTGGAAAATTCGCATTCTTTCTCATGCGCGCACTTTACAATTATTTGATTTTAATTTAAAGTAATTGATGATAATATATTGCCGGGATTTCCACAAACTTTATTTACAAAGAGGAGGAAATACGGTTTATTAATGGCGAATAGTGTAATGTTCTATCCTCAGACCCTGTACCGCGTAGAAATGCGTACATAATAAGCATAATATGACTGTGTAAATCGGTATACTATCTGTTTGACAAGAAGAAGTGATGCACATTCACTGGAAAATTTATGTTAAAGCATTGCAGCCAACTGCATCAGACAAATTTTATCATATAGTTTCCCTTTTCTTGGTTAAATGCGAATGTAATCATATACTTTCAATGATGGCTGTACAGTACTTTTTGATTTATTTATCTCTATCATATGTTGTTCAATCGATATGTTCAAATATCTAGTTGTATACATGTCGTTACGCTTTCATGTAAGCGTTTCTCGACGAGATAGCAAGCACAGCCACCGCGATAGGAGTGACAGCGCTGTGTAGGGCGGTGTCCACGAGTCCATTGTGGCTTTACGTTTGATTAGCAACATTCAGTCTATTCTACTTACGTATTATACATAAATATAATAATATATGGACATTTTTGAAGTGGCAGTAGTAATATTAAAATACGGAAATAAATGATAGTTAGGGAAGTGGTCAGTCGTGGGGAATTTAAACACCAAGTTGACAGGCGATGGGAAGTTTGTCATACTTGCGTTCTTTCAGTTATGAAACTACATCGTCTAGTCTAATAAATGAACAATATAACATTGATACCTAAAGACGTTTTAGATACCTAATCTTTACACTCTTTTATTTTCAAACGAAAACTCGAAATTGTCGCAAAGGGATTTTTTTTTCAATATGGTTTTAATAAGTTTTAATTTTCAACATATCTTAGTTGTGCTGACATATCTTTGCTTATATAATCATTGCTGTGTGAAATGTTATTTACAGTCACCATTTATCATTCTGTCAACATTAATAGTTATTCTTATTTTTAGATCATATGTTCTTATTTTGTTTTATTGTAAAGAATATAATAATTACTGTTTTCATACATGATACATTTTATAATTGTGACACAATAAATATTATCAGATCTATTAATCATTGTGATTAACTGTCCAGAAAGGAGGCTTTACAGCCTGTTTCTATTGTTTTATTGCAGTATTTGTGTAAGATTATTAGCCTACCAAGTGTTCCTCCTGTTGCCACCTCTTTAGTGGTTTGCCTCTTATCTCTGATCCCTCTTGGTGTGTACTTCCAGATTAATTTTGGCAATTTGTTGTTCATTCTCTGTAAATGATCTTTCTATCCCCTTTTGATACTGTTCCATCTCTTCTACTAATCCTTTGGATTTCAATTTCTTTCAGTCTGTCTCTTCTTGTGATTCCCATGAGATGTCTTAGAAATCTCATATGTGCCACTTGCATTTTCTGCTTGTCTCTCTCTTTCATTAGCCATGTTTCAGAACCATACATGATTCTAGGTGTAGCAGCTACTTAGTCTTAGTTTTAGTATGATGTGGAGTTTGTTTTGTTTCTGGGTCCATATCTCCGCCAAAGTGTCTTATTGTGCCACATATTCTATTGTAATTATCGTATATTTGTTTTCTATACATTTTCCTGAGTTTGATTGTATTCACTTATGATATTTCCAAGATATGAACTTTTTTTCCTTGTTCTGCTAATTTTCCATTTATTACCATTTTTTTCCTTGCCTTGTATTGCCACTTTTGTTTTCTGAACTACTATCTTCATGGATTATTCTTGGGCCACATTTGTCAATCCAAAAACTGCTCTTAGTAAATTAAGCCACTGTTGGTTGTTATTGCTGCCGACTTTCTTCCCTCTCTTAACAGTATTTTAATTCTTGAATTCTCGTATAGGCTTCGTATTGCATTGAGCAGCTGCTTAGGAAAGTTCTCCTCTTCTAGTATTTCCCGGAGTTTCTGTCTATTAATGTTGTCATAAGCCTTTTCATAATCAATAAATATTATAGAAGTTGGTAGATTACTTTCCCTTTTTTTTTGTCTACTAACATCTGTAATGTAAAAATGACATCTTTAGTGTGTCTACCTTTTCGGAATCCACACTGGTCTTCTCCTATGAAATTCTCCCATATTTCATTGAGTCTGTTCCTCAGCATGTTTGCATATAAGCTTAGATTCTGTTGATAGCAATGCAATGCCCATATAACGGTCACATGTCTTTGAGCCCTTCTAGTAACCAAACCCTCTTGCCACTATATTGGAATTGTTTTCTCTTGCCATACTGTCTTAAAATATTTTAATAACATTTCTTTCAGCTCCTTTCTTCCATATCTTACGAGTTCTATATTGAGTTCATCTAGTCCAGGGCTTTTCCTATTTTTTATCTTTCTTATTACTGCCTCAAGTTGTTCTATATTCAGCGAGTTGTTTCTCTACCTTCTGTAGTTTTTCTAAGAGTATTCTTTCATATAACATATTATTATAATTATTATAATTGTTTATTATTATTATTATTATTATTATTATTATTATTATTATTATTATTATTATTATTATTATTATTACTACTACTACTACTACTACTACTACTACTACTACTACTACCACCTTCTATTAACGAATCATAATTGACTAAAAAGTGTAGTCATTGGTATTGAATTGAAATATCTGAATCTAAAGTAATTGTCTTAAGAGTTGTGAATTTCTCTAGTTTGTGTTTAACATGCATTTATGAATTATATATTGTGTAAAAGTAAAATTTAAAGTAAATAGTTAATTTGCTGTTATTGCACAATTTCCAAAAGTAGTAAAACAGTTTTGGTACTTTTTAAATTATTTACAATGTTATTTTGATTTTACAGTAATAAGTATTGTTAAATGACAGAACAATTGAAAGTTCTATATTTTCCAATTAAATGAAGCAGTGTTCATTTTGACAGTGTTCACTTTGGTGGGAGGATGTATTGGAAGACAAACACTTTTGAGGATAATCTTTTTTTCACAGGCATTATATAAGGACTTGTCTGTGTTTTCTTCTTCTTTTAGTTCCTTTCAAAGCCTAGGGCCTCGGCAAAGGATCTCCATCTAATGTGTTAGTCACTGAATAAGTTATAATTTTATATTAAATATCACTGATTCATTACAATCATATTAACATAAGATAATATCCAGAATAAACATTCAAATTTAAGGATAAATTGTTTATATTTTTTCTAACAAAGTATTCTCTACCTGTGTTTTTTAATATCAAATAAATGATCAGTCATTGTCATGAAACATGAGGAACAATTAGATTGGTCTTGTAGATTTTTAGGTGATTTGGGGAATTGTTTTAATTACATGCAATAATTGCCCCCAGATTTGTATTATTTTATTGCACCCCTGCTATCTTGCTTTCTAATATTTATTCAAATGTAATTTGAAAGTGATGGCTAAAACAATTAGAAAAAGAAAGGTAATGAATTACTTTGATTTATTTAGAGGATACTTCCTGAAACTTGACTGGTTTTGAAAACATGACCTGAAGCTATTCACATATATATGTTTTCCAATTGAGAGCAATATTAATTATTTGTCTCAAGTGTTTTTATTGATTCATTTTCTAAAATTATGTAATATATTCCACAAAAAAGGAAAAACTGACAGTTATTTGTCAGAATATTTATATTTAGATCAGAGAGTTTTGTTAAGAATGTTATCTCATTGTTTTGTAGTAAATTTTGTCCCCCCCCCCCCTCCGCAAAAAAACAGACTCTGGACATTTATACTTTTCCCAGATTGTCTGATCATAAAGAGGATGAATTTACCATCTTAACTCATGATGTATACATTACTCATGTCATATCTTTTGAGCCTATCTCTCAAAGGTGTCCATTTAAAATAATTAAAACTATTTCTAAAGTAAATTTTATAATTTTCTTTCAAGGTAGTGATAAAAGGGAAGAATAAATATGAAATTATTTTAATTAAATGGTGAGCATTTTGTTTAGCGATGCATTTTTAATGCATATATTTCTTTGATTTACAATTTTATTTTACAAGCACCAGACATCTTTCATATACATTACAAGAGCTTAAATAATGGCTGTACTGGTAAAGCAGCGCACATACCACAGGTACTTTTAACAGCAATTTATGGAATATCAAATATGTCATCACATTTATTAGTAATTTTGATTCAAATGAGATGTGAGGGATGGCAAACTAACTACAGTCAAATTAAAAATTATCACAGTTAGGAATATATTTCATAATTTGACAAATAAAAAGAAGACTGTACCTGGAGTCTCACTATAGGCAAATGTGTAAATGAAGACAAGGCTTTACAGGCAGGAAAAGTAGTTAAAATTATAATAATTATTGTGTACAGGTTAGACTAGTTGCACTCTAATTTTAATTTTTAAAGTTATATAAAAAGGACAGTTGTAATGTCCATATTGCTGAAGAAATTTCTGCTCTTCACATTTTATAGTACATCTTTTGAATCAGAAGGGTATAATTTATTGCTAAAATTATATCTAATCTCCTTTCATAATGTATGAAACTTAACATTCACATAACACATTTAAAAACTAGTAATACTAACTACTCTAACAAAGTAATAGGTACCACATGAAATTCTTTATAGTATCAAGTACAACATAATATATTAATGAAAAGAGGAGTACAAAGAATGTTTCATGAATTTAAAACTGCATTGCTAGGTAGAACAGTTAAAAAGAAATTAATCTTTTACTTTCTATCATAAAACCTGACAAGATAAAAATAGCTACCAAAAATAAAATTTAATGTTTACCATTGAAATAAAATTCAAGCCTGTAAAAAATTTGTTAAGCATTTGAACCATAAATTTGTAAATTATCTAGTAAAAAGGCAGAGATCACCATCACATGGTACAACTGTTTTGAAAATGAGATTTTCTTAGTATCATATTTACAATAACTGAATCTCAGGGCATTCTACTACCTATAAATACTTTGGGTCATCGTTTCAACTGCACATGTTCTTCTGCATCCGATTCACTGGCTGCTGTGTTGCTACTTAGAGCAGAGTCCATTGAGGTCACAGTGCTGTTACTTCTTGGATCACTAGTAGGTAATGCATTGCCAGTCACTGGAGTATTTTGAGGAGGGTGAGCTGGTAAATTTCCAGCATTGGCATCTTCAATTGCTTTTCTAAGCTAAACATCAATAAATAATGACATTTTAATTCTAAATAAGTAAGTAATTTGTGCTTGGAATAATTAATAATATAAAAAGTTCTTAATTAAAACCACATTGATTGTCTATATTATATTGTTTGATAGTGGATATTTAAAGATAATCAATACACACATTTAAAATAGAAATATTTTATAAAAAATACTCCTGTTTTAAATTCTGAGGATACCACTATCATACAATATAATATAAAATCTGATGAAGTTCTTGATAAAATAATATTTTACATTTATTCATACTTACTTCTTTTAGGCCTACCACACCTATTAATCTTCCAATTGTAGTGACATATGCATGGTTTACTCCAACCATAGAAAACAATGAGTGCACCTTTAGGAGGGATGTTTTCTCCACTAGTTGAAAAGGAGCTGGGTCAATATGACATTTGTCAAAAGTGATGCTTTTCCCCATTTCCTCCTCTTCCCAGTGTTTCTGATCTTCAGGTGACATGTCTATGACCCTTTCATGGGGCTGTGAACAAATGAATTTAGAAGAATAGGGGGGGAAAAATATAAATATATATGAATAAGATTACGAACAAATATAACATACCAATTGTACTTTCTTTGAAGCTCTAGGGCTTGTTGGCACATCAGCAGATTGATTTAATGTTTCACCATCAGTAGCATCAACATCACCATTTGATCCCTGATCAGGGTTCACATCTTGAAGAGTTGCTGATTTTCGAAAAATTGCCTCAAATGCCAGTCGAATGCTGCAGATATTACAAAATTAAATAGCCATGATCATTAACACTACTGTTATTTGAAATAACTGTCAAGACACTAATACTCACACCTATCGCTGTAAAATTCATAAATATTATTGAAATGATGTTTGTTTTACATTTATATTTGTGAGATCCTTTTGTTTTACATTTATTTGCCATATCTGGTGCTATTGACCTTCTGACTAATGAAGATTTAAAGCACTCTATTAAGTTTCCAATTTTCTTGTTATTACTGTAGCTCGTTATTACTATTGTTACTTACATAGTATCAGTTCCTCTGTATCTTAACTCTAGTATACATTTGTACTTGCTACATAATAAATCAAATTGGTCAAGAACTCAATTGGGGGAGACAAGTAATGAGAGTTTCCTTGTAACTGAGATAACCAGCTACTTGATCAAGTGTTAAATCACTTATAAAAAAACATCTTTGCTCAGGAATACCAATGCTGCAAGTGGGTCACATTTTTGAAATGTCTTATATTTGTTCTAAATTTTAAAAGTTGTTTTATTTCTCATATTTATAAATATGAAAGTAAAAATCAAACTATTTAAACTCCCGTGCAAATGGTTTGGTTGCTGAAAACAATATTGACCATTGATCTGCATAGTGACAATTTTCCGCATGGCAGTTTTTGTTCAAATATAGTATTTATAATCAAATACAGTAGCTATAAATGTAGATGTAGCATGCTCAATTGAGTTGCATGATATCTGCAATGCAACATTTTTAATTTCATTTTACATAGAGATGTGTATCCAACTTCTTAAAAAACAGGTCACTAATAGGCGATTCCGATTTGGGCTAGATTCGAATTTTTGTAGCACAATTTTGGACAAAAATGGATGGATTTTTTCCCTGAAAGTGGAACATCATCTATTACCAAATTGAAGTGAATAATTAATTCACCCCTTCACACTCCCTACCAGCACGAAAACTTTTAATTTAAAAAATTTATGAATTTCAATCCTCTCTGTGCATTTAATTCAGACTAAAATTCAATAAATCTGTTAACAGCCTCTCAAAGTATGGAAATTTCTTCTAAATCAAAGAAGAAGAGAAAAATATTGAAATTGGGGGATTTTTTCAAACTTTGACATTTTTTTTAAAAAGTGCATTTTACATCTTGATAGACCAACATTCAATTCTGATCCCAGTAAGTACAGACAAGCACATGGACGAAACTGACAACAATTACAACAACATTGAAATATTTACAGATTGAAGAAAAAAATTAACAAGATGGGACCAAAGTAGATATTTAGAGTGACAAAAAATTAACAAACACTGCATCTTAAATGAATTAATAGTTGCTCCTTGAATCAGGTGCCATGTTGAAAGCCCTAAAAATGATGAAACAAAAACAAATGCATATAAATAAAATATTGGTATTATACACAGACTACAATGTAAGAAATGCCATTTACCATGCCAATAATCATGACTGAAATATACATACATATAAATACAAATAAACATCATACAAGAAATATGACAAAAAATTGGAGAACTGGTTAGTAGAGAATTGGTTAATTAACATTAAATGAGTAAAATCTCATAACCATAATGAAGGTAATGAAAAAGCAGATCAACAGGCAAAAAAACTCACTGAAGAGCACAGATCATTATGGAAGATTAGATGTTATGGAAAAATACCCATAAGTAAAATTAACTATTACAAGAAGAAAGCCAAGTAATAGGAAAAAGCAGTGGTAAGAAACAAAAAAATTCATCCCAATGATAGAAGACAAGTTATGAATAGAAATTCCAATGTGCAATAAAATAAAGATATACTGCTTGACAGGACATGGATCTCACTACCACAGACTCAAACTTAATGACAATTTAACTTCCCCTGTTCTAGTGGAGAACAATCAGTAGATCACATAATATATGACTGTCTTATTTTAGGAAATGAGAGACAACAGCTAACTCAAAACTTAAATAGCCAAGGACTCCAATGGCAAAAAAAACAAAACAAGCTGTCATGAGTCAAGAAGACAATACCTAGCCCATAACATACATAATTAAACTCCCAGGTTTTCATTTAATTTTTGATGACCGTTGTGCATAATTTTTTGTCATTTTTGTTTTATTTTGTCATGTTTGTCATAGATTTTACTGCATTAATAATTATTAAGAATAATACTTGAAATATTTTTAAGTGCTATTCTTGATACAAATAATTAATACCCGAATTAAAAAGAGTCTTTAACATAACATAAGTTTGTTTTTAGCTATTCAATAACATTTTAAATACTGTAAGGATATAGTTTCTGTTTGCAACTCCACAATTGAAGAGGCAAGTTGTGTTTCAGTGATAAATTTTTAGAAAATTCTGTCACATGTATACATATCTTACAGCAATCATTTACATAACAACACAGGCCTACACCTAAAAAATTGTCTGCCAAGTTATGGTTGATTTATACCGATTTCAGTGTGCTGAATTTAGAAACAAATCAATACAAAATTCCATCACCCAACTTTTTTTCACAAATAAGCATTTTAATTATGTTTCAGCAAAAATTAAAAATTAAACAGTTTTTTTGTCATCACATGCAACTGTGACGGAAACATCATCTGCAAATTAATAGTTGATTCATACAGATTTTGGTGAGCTGAATTCATAAAAATTTATGAAAAATTTCCATCACCCATCATTTTTGCACAAATTAATATTTTTATTGTAAGGTCGAGAGAATAAATCTATTTTTCTACCATGCCATTCATACTCCTGCTCCTGGTTGTTCTGACTTTGGAGAATTCTTACATAAAGAAGAATAGATTGTTATTGTAGAACTAGTTCCTTTGTTGTTCACTTCTGAACTCTACTGTCATTAGAACTTGTAGTCGGTTGTCGTTCCAGTATAGAGTTCTTTGGAAGAAGTACAGTTGCCCTGCAATCCTGAGTTATTTTCTGAAGGTGTAGTAGACAATTAGTACAGACCTCAAGAGGCTGTTGAAATTCATCTGACAACTTTTGTTATATTTGTTAAGAACTTATTGTGATGGAACAACTAAGAATCATTACTGAATTTATAAAATTTACAAAAATGTTTATTACGCATACTTGAGGACTAGACTAGACGATCAAGACAAACCGTGGGGGCCACACAAAGAATGCTGAATGTTTGGAGGAACTCCGACAATGGTCTCAAGTTATGAAGAATTTTTTCTGTTTTTGGGATCTAATGTTATGGATGCAGCCCATGAATCACGGTCCTGACTGTTACTTTTGTTCATGTACTGTTGTTGGGTATAATCTAAAAATTAAAAATATTTTTTATCCTAAGCTTAAGCTTTGATGAGAAACGAAAATGGTACCACAAAGTATGGAGTTAATGAATTCTCTAAGCTATTTTCTGCATATAAAATTTTTGATGTGATCCCCTTAATTTCAATTCACAAATATGTTTCTCTAACAACTGAATTTATTTATTCTTTTCCCATATACTCAAATACACTTTGTGGAAAAGCCTTACGTGATAGAAAAGAAAAGAGCTTATATTTGAAATCAGCATACACAATTCTGTAAACTGCAGATGAAATTTCTCAAACATTTCTCAATAACGTAATTTTGCAAGCCTGTGTAATTATTATTTATAAGAAACATTATAATCTATTTCTAAATACAAATATAAATTGTAATTGACAATTATTAAAATTTTCTTTTAAACATGCAAATAAGATTTGCTACAATAAATCTTAACATACGTTTTTATTACTGTTTTATGAAACGTTCTCTGAGGAAGTATATAAATAATGGACTTACCGGCTTTCTGCTCCTGTGACAGTAGTATAAGGAGTCATATTAGGACTCACGAGAGGGCTGAAACTGCGTGTTGTGAAAGAATATGTTTTCTTCAGAATAGATTTTTTTGGTTGGCTTCCAACTCCAGGTGTAATCTGATCCAAAATGGTTTAAGTTTGTAGAATAAAACAGAAATTCATAGAAAAGCAAATGTCAATGAAGTCTTAAATTAAGGTTATATACACCAGTGAAAATATCTTTCTCACTACGAGGAAGCACCTTTCTGAGTAGTAGGCTATTTAGATATATTTTTCTAAAATTTGTTAACCATATGCAACTGTTTTGGACTATATCAAAAACTTGACAGAGCTTAGAAGATATGCAATTTGAAAAGAAAAAAAAATTAAGAATGCATTTATTCCCATTTCATGATGTACAGAATAATATTGCTAATGAAAAGGAACACCACTAAACCAATCGCCCCAAAATGAATAAATGTATCACTAAAATAAAAGAGGACAGAAAAACTACCACAGAGCACATTCTTCTAAATCCTTGTAAAATAAAGACCTATACAGAAAAGCAATAATACTGTATAATAAACTCCCAAACTATATTAAGAAAGAAAATGAAAACAAATTTACAAACCTTTATCAAATTAAAATTTTCCCATACTGTTTAAGTGAATTTTAATGTATGATATTATTTTACTAAATGTAAATCAAAATGTATTTCATATATTTGTAGTTGAATTATATATTGTAAGTAATATGGATTTTATTTAATGATATTTTCCCAGTGCAATTATGTGATTTTTATTATATGTTACTCTAATATCTATTGTTACTATATAATTTTGTCTATGTATTATATAGTTTAAAAACATAAATTATATCAACCAAAATACTATTGTAAAAAATTACTATGATTTTGACTTTGCTTGAATCTTATGTATTATAAGTCTATAAGCAATAAAAATTTATTATTAACATAATGTGCAATAATGGAACTTAATTTTTGAATGGTAATTTTAATTTTAAGAATGAAACTGGTGAAAGATGTTGAAAATATATTGATAGTAAATAAAAAGAAAATTAAGAGTGTCCAATAAGAAGCTCTTTCTTATTTGTCCTTTATATGATAATTAAAATTGATTATATTTTCCTGCTTAATAGTTAAATTTGTTTCATTTATAAGTTTCATAGCGGTATGAAAGAAAATATGGAATTTGGATCAAAATTATCTAGTTTTAATTTGCTAATGGGCAAATTATAATTGAATTAATTATTCCAGTAATCTGATCCCCAACAAACTCTTCATAATGTTAATGAAAATTTAAGTATAAGTAAGTACACTGTAACACAAGGTATCTCAGCTTATATGATTAATTGATTGCCTTATCTTGGCAAATAATAAACATTTGTAGTAGTCTTCTATTCTAGACAATCTAATGTTTTGAATAGCAGCAGTCTCTTGATTCTACGTATTTTTGTATTAAATTTCTTGAATTCCTCCCTATTCCTATTTAAGCATGTCATTATACAGTTAATAAGGTTTTGCAATGGTGTTTATGAAATGAATAGCATTTGACTTCATTTAAAATAATGATAATAAAGAAGATACAGACTGTGTCTTTAAGTTTAGGAGATAATTCATTTGTTGATCGCTGTTGCAATTTCAGAATATCTGGGGCAGGTACAACTTCAAATCGTGAAGGTCTTCGATTTTTCTGAGATTCTTCCCGCATTTTCCTTTCCATTTCTTCTCTTGCTCTGGAAGGAAAGAAAGGTCAAACATTAAACAATCACTATATTCTAGTCAATTCTATTGAAGACTGGTCCTGACAAAGTTTGCTTCTATTCATGAATATACCAAAAAACATATAACATATTCTACATAATTAATTGCAGTTAGGTTATTGACAAACAAGACAGAACTAAGGCCAGATTAATATCCTAAGGGTGACCACATAAAACATACTGACGGAGGCCCAACATGGATTCAGAAATGGTAGATCTACAGACACAGCTATCTTCAACTTTCTAAATGATATACTTGTTGCTCTAGATCAGAAAGAAATCCCCATTGGTTTGTTTCTAGATCTATCAAAGGCATTCAACATTATTGACCATCACATACTGTTATCCAAACTTCAAATTTTGGGAATTACTCTGTTACTCTGAACACAGAAGTTCATAACTATGATACTAGACAAAAACGAAATCTGCATGTTCCACACAGTAAAACTTCACTCTTTCAAAAAAAATACCCTTATAGAAGGCATTACACTATATAATAAACTTCCTAGTGAATTTAAAAGCTTAAACTCTATACACACATTCAAAAATAAACTGAAGGCTTTCCTGTTAAACCACACATTCTACAGTACAAAAGAATACATGCATCATAAACACATCAATATAAACTAGTACTAATAATTTTTGCAATTTCTGTTGCATGTTTTCAAACCTCCTTAAATTGTTTTTTGGATAAAAAGGACGGGCCCAGCCTAGGCACGAATCTATCAAGAACTTAATTTTTTATTATTATTATTGATTTTTAACTTAAGTCTTCCTTCACTACCGAGTATAAAATTAGTTAGCTTTCCATGATATTGTATTTAATACGAGAATTGGATTTTAAACTTAATTTATGTCTTGTATTTAATTTTTAGAAATATTTGTATTGTGTATTGTATGATTATATACATATCCTGGCTTGTCACACATGGCGTATGCT
Source organism: Gryllus bimaculatus (assembly GCA_017312745.1). Taxonomy (NCBI): domain Eukaryota; kingdom Metazoa; phylum Arthropoda; class Insecta; order Orthoptera; family Gryllidae; genus Gryllus; species Gryllus bimaculatus. Next base: position 2,157,797 of record BOPP01000115.1, read on the forward strand.
GTATTTATGTGACAAATTCATTATTATAATTATTATATGAAAATAAACTATAACCAGTGGTGATGTGTGCTCACAAGAAGAGGGGCTGGGGATTCACCATTAGCAGACTGGAAGGAGGAGGATGCATGTTGATCATACCTCCCCTCAATCCCATATATTTGTTATTGTTATAATTTCACTCAATTTATTCAAAACCATTACCATATAAGAATCGCATCACATCAAAAGAAGTAGTCCCGTAATAAACACATTCTTTTTATTTTAAGCCAACATTAAAATTCTTTTTTATTTCATAAATTATTAAGGGGAATCTCAACTACAATTGGCCCGTCCCTGAAATACTTTCTGGATCCGCCTCTGGACTTAACTAATAATCTCTGCTCGTAATATCATACTATGAAATTGTTGGCTTCGGAGTTTCTACCGTCAAGCTACGACCTTCCTCTGGGCGCAATGCGCGGACATTAACTGCACACGGGTTTTCATAGAGCACGGGTGTCCAACTTGCACGGTCTTAAGGGCCTCAACCAACACTTTTCATATTATTGCGAGACACATTTCCATTGCTCGGGCGATCCACACGACTTCCCCGTAAACTGTTAATCTCGGCCGTTTGCCCGCCTGCTCCGAAACGGATGGGGTGGAGCCATGAGTGATATCAGGCTGCACCATGCATAATGCAGTGAAACATATAGGTATGATTTTAAATTTCTGAATTTATTAGAAAAATCCTTGTATCTAAAGAAACTATTTTTTGGAGAATCCTTATCGACCATAAATAATCAATTGGCGCCACATTAACATGGCTTGGTCAGTAGCAGCAACACGAAATTAAGCCATCGTTGTTTGCGGACGTTTCGGAAAATGTTTCCATCCTCAGGGATATACAAAATGAGAAAGAACCAACAGTTACAAACAGCTACAAAAAGTGTCAGATAATTCCATTGAACACATTTTTAAAGGTTGGTAGTTTTAAAGGTATGTAACTTGTATTTTTTAAAATGTGTTAAACGATTTAATTTCGTTTTGCTCCTACTGACCAAGCAGTTAACCTGACCCCAATTGACAAACTATTTTTACGCAAAGGAAGTGGCACAGCGTATGTACTAGGCACATAATGTTCTCGCCCGACATGGATGCAAAGGACTTTCATTTTCGACTAATGACCTTTCGCGAGCCACAATATATGGAACCGCGGGCAGCATGCGGCCTGCCAGTTGGACAACCCCGAAATAGACCGAGGTTCCTATTTACCCGCCAGTCGGTTAGCCAGACGATCGACCAAGAAAGCATCGGCTAATCAGGCCAGGGGAAGAAGGTCCGCCCGTGGTCGGACGTTAAGGGGCAGCGGTGACCGCTGTTGATATTTTCAGGAAGACGTAGACCTTGGTTGGCATTGATTTTTTTGAGCAAGTTTGATATTTGAGAGTTGAAATTTGAATCGATAAAAGAGGCTGTGGATATTATCAAACATCCCTAAATACTTAAAGTCAATGAAGGCCTAAATCACCACGACACCTGGACACGTCCATGAACTGACACCATGGAAACATTTTACCATGATGTTAGGGCGTTCTTCTAGTCTTGGCAAAGAAAAAAATACTTAGGTGGCGGCTGGTGCCCCAACAAACTGTTTTTTATTTTTTATTTATTTATTGATTACTGATTCCGGGCGGGTCAACTGCTGAGGTCAATAATACCGTAAGTACAGAGTATGCTATATCCTCGGGAGGTGGCACTGAATTTCCCTGCTGGATGGTGAGATTCGACACTGACCTTCGCATCAGCTAGCGGGGTCTCCCTACCATGTATATCCCACCAGCAGGGCGCCACTCCAGCTAGAACAAACTCTAAGCTCCCGCCCGGTCTCCCAGCATATGAAGAAGTGTAGAGCATGTAAGTGTGTGTAAGGGAAAGGTATACTGAAACATGACTTACATAATTGTACACGTAATGTCCGTGTCAGGTATATACACCTTCCGCACACGTGGTTTTGGCTTTGATTTCCACTGGACAATTATTAAGGACGACACCAGCGGATTGCAACAAGCTTTATGGCTTCGACAGATTTCACAAACATAAAACTCTTTTATTTCGAAAAATTCTTTACCCTGATACATTTTGTAATAAAAACCCTTCCAAACACACGCTTGTATTCCCACTAGCCCTCTCCGACTGTAACTGCTTGCTGCTGCAGACGGAAATAAGCATCCAACGAAAGGGATTTTCTTTCAGAACGTCCAAATTACACAAAGAATTCCTCAAGTGTACATTTTGAATCAATAAATCTAATACCAAATTTTAAAAAAATCTCCAAACATCATAAATAATTCATTCAATTCCGTCAATAACTGACTGAACATTAATAATTTCAATAACACGCGAAATTCATAAAATGAAGCTGCCGCTAGTCAGACAAAGACAGATGAGATATACGATTGGTATTCCCCTCAGATTCCCTCGGTCGCCGCGCAGCACTACAAAGCGCTTGGCCCCCACCCATTTGATTGCGTCACAAAAGGCAGCATGTTCCCCGTGTTAAAGCGAAGGGCCAAAGAGGAAATGCAGTATACCCAGTAATAGAGCCATGGGCGTGGTACAACACCTGGGAGTAACCAGACGCCTTAGAGTGCGCCAGTTAGAAGCTCTTTGGTCTAAAAATGATTTCATCTACATCGATATTGGTGCAATGTCTTGAAATTGAATGTCATTAAAAGGAAACTTTATATTTCCAAGATATTATAAGATATTTTTTCGATTATCTAGGGGTTGTGCAACCATGCAACCTAACCACGAGCTTCCACTGTGGTCAAAATATCAGGGATATTCAAGGGGTTGTTTTCCTCCGAATACAGAGCTCTAGGAAAAACCCAAGCGAAGATCCTAAGGTTCCGAACAGTCTTCCCATGCTTTTTTTTGTGTTTGGACATTGTGGACGTGCATTGCAGCAGAAATCCCACGTGAGGGGTCTCCTCGCAATGTGAGACACCAATCGGCAGGGTACACGTGTTACTTGCTTGGGGGGGGGGGTGTTCAGCACGTTCCGAGTCGTTACTGCGCTTCAGTGTTAGACTTCAACAACAAATAACGCAAAGACCTTTTGTAGTATTAGAGCGTTACGGAAACACCAAAATGATCAAGGGATCATCATTTCAGAAAATTTTTGATTTAGCGTTGGCATCTACATATTTGATTTGGCCACGCTGCACCGCTGATGATGCCATGAAGAAGCAAGCGCCAAGTGCAAATACTGGTTCGAAGGCGCATGGATTCTTCATATGTCTTACCTTTCTTGAGCTTCTTTCTGCCACTTAGCGGCGACCTGCATTCGCCTTTCTCTGCCGATGTGGCGTTCAATAAGTTTTATCAGTTCCAAACGTTGAATGGATCCCAAGAGAATCATCGATTCTGCAAATAATAATTTTACACTTTTGTGAAAGTTCTTCGATACTCACAGAACACATTAAAATTCTGAGATGCAGAAATTTCATTTTATTCACAAAAACTTTAGTTTGTTGTTACAAGTGGAGTTTGATGATGTGATGTAGAGGAGATATAGGAGATATTGGAGATTGAGTATGGGATGTACACTGTGACGAATTAGGCATTCGTCTCCATACTTCGTCGCGACTAGCGCCCGCCCAAACTCGATTCTTATTGCCTCTGCACCCTCCTTGCTTTCAATAACAGGCGAATGCCGGAGTTTCTTCCTACTCCTTGTCCTATCCTCACACACTTACAAGCACTAAACTGCTACAATTGCCGGGAGACCGGTCTGAAGGTTAGCTTTTGTAACGGCTGGGGTGATGCCCCGCTGGTGGGAGATAACTGGTAAGGCAAAAACCCCGCTAGCCGGATCTCGTCATCCAGTGGAGGAAAATCGCCGCCACCTCCGATAAAACATGCACTACATTTGCAGGGTTAATGCCCTTAGCAATTGACGCATCCGTAATTACTAACCAATGACGCAAAAAATGCCACGAAATTGATTAATTTTTGTTCTCGGATAGAATAAAAGATGCTTAAAAGAATGGCGTCTTCCTACAACGGAAATATTGAACAGATATTTCTTTAATGAAAGCATGACTAGTTAAGTGAAATTTTGCAAATTACAAACAATTATTTTTTCTTAATGTTTTGAGTTTTCTTAGGAGGAAAATGCTGTTTTTAAAAAAATTGTTTTTTTATAAATTACTTGAATTTTAAACAGAAATTACGTGAAAACTTCTATTTCTTCCAATAAATATACATGCCTTCTTCAAGACCTGAAAGTGACTTTTTAGAACATTTTTTCGAAGGCAATATTTTCAACTTTATAGTATTGAAATGTTAACTTTTTGTAATTTTTAAAAATACAGAGTTCGCCGGAAAGGAGACAAGCGCCTTTATTACTATCAACGGAAAGGCGGCCGGAAAGGCGGCCGGAAAGACGGCCGGAAAGGCGGCCGGAAAGGCGGCCGGAAAGGCGGCCGGAAAGGCGGCCGGAAAGACGGCCGGAAAGACGGCCGGAAAGACGGCCGGAAAGACGGCCGGAAAGACGGCCGGAAAGACGTTTTGCCCTCAATCGATTTTGCCCTCAATCGATTTTGCCCACAAAACCTGTGTCCATGATATGAACTGACCCACAATGTGAAGTAATTCATTCCTTTGGCTCAAACCTTTTATTTTTTCGTCGTCTTCCTACAAAGCACAAATTGAAGATAGATTTTTTCTTAACGAAACGTGTTGTTTGAAGACAGGCATTGATATACATGTCTGTAGTATAATTTTTCGAAAACATGGGTGGTTTTCGCGTAATTGTATGTGTAATTAAGACAATAATTTTTTTTTTCTCAAAACTGCTCCAATTTTTCTTTAAATTTTCTCCTCCTATGCCTCTAAAAACTAAAATATTTGGAGCTTGTCCTATTGCCGACGAATGCCATATTTTCAAAAATTGAAAAAAGGTAACATTCCAAAACTACAAAATTGAAGACAATATTTTTGTCTTATTTTAAACAAGCAACATTCTTAAAAAGGTTCCATATTCTTACTTTAATATTTTGCCATGAATGAAGTAACAGATACTTAAAAAATGGCGCAGGTGTAATTTTTTATAAACCCTGAATTTTCTACCATTGCGCAAGTTAGAAATAATGGCAGAAACCATTTCTTTTTTAAGCATTGGCAAAAGTGTGTATGGGAGAGTGAGTGCATGGTGTAGTGGTAATGTGCTTGTCGAGTTACCTCGATGGATGAGAGTTTGAATCTGAGCAAGGAGAAAAAAATCTTTGCAGGTTGGAAAACACTTTTGCAGGTTCATATAGTAGTATAATTTTGTTTAGCTGTTCCATATAATGTGAGAAAGCATCTACTGTTTTAGCACCATAAGCTTCAAATAGGTACCACTCATTTTTCTTGAATTTAAATATAAGCATATTAATTGCCATATTGAAAATGCCATTGAAAAATTAATTACCATACGAAATTTCAAACATTTTAAATGCTACTTGTTTGCCAGCAAATACTTACCTGGACTATCTACCAACGGAAATCCTTTGAGGTTTCGATTCTGCTTCAGGACTTCCTTAAGTTCCTTGTAATTCATGCCATGCCAAATGTATTTGACATCTCTTACCATAAAATCTTCCACATAAACACTATACATGCCTATAAAATAAAAAGAAAATTAGAGAGAAAATCATTTTGTATAGTTGACATAATTTACACTACATATTCAAAAAATACTGATTTAAAATATTTAGATCCTGAACGAATACAGAAAACACTTCCATAATTGTATTGGATTGGATTTCCTCACAGTAAAAACATGACAAGAAACCAAGAGAATTTTAATAATAAACTTAACAAATAAACCACTCTTTGGAACATTTTTCTATTTGTAGAAACAATCACATACATATTTAACGCACAGGACAACCTAAAGTTTTCCTTTCACAACACAAATATGACTTAACGATACGACATAATATAACAACTAGCTAAATACTAGATTATGAGTATGCAAGACCAAAGACTCAAATCCATATAACTCCAGTGATGTAAAATTGTCAACTACAAATTATAAAGTAATTTCTGTACTTTTCCATCAAAACAAAATCTATTTGGTGTCATCCACGTTTGATATAAATAGTCCACCTAAAAATTTTACAGAAAACAGATGCTAATGAATACAATCAAAACAAGTTCATTTAAGATTATCAATTTCATGATTTTATAAAACAATGTCCATGACTTTTTACTTTTTAAGAAAATTTGCATGATGTCTAATTTTAATACAAAAAGTAGACATGTCCAGGTAAAAGAGGGCGCACGCTTATCCTGATTCATGTCTGCTTATGAGCTAATACTGAACAGTTTAGAATAATAAGAGACAATATTATTCCTCATAAATAATGATAACCTTTTGACTGCATTCATAAAATAGAGTAGTAGAAATTACAATATTCTCCTTTGGGTAGACTCATTTGAAACTGTAACAGCTGATTTTTAAAATAATTATTCTAATAGAATGTAGATAAATGTACCATTTGCCGTACAATTGTGAACCAATTCCAGATCAGTTAAAGTAAAAAAACTCTCACTGAATGTTAAATATTATTGAATGATACATTCAACAGTTCACTTTGTGTTCACAGTGTTAAGGTTTTGATAATTAAATGAGAATATGTTTCTAGTTTTGCAATTGCAGTAGTAATGCTTCAAATAAAAAAACCTGTGACCATGTGGTGAAATGTTAAATGTAACTATCACAAGAGTTCTTAACTACTAATAGCTGTTTGAAGAGATGCTTGTCTCAGTAAATCAAGTGGTTAGAGCAACTGGGAGTATATCAGGAGATCTGGGTTCGATTCCTGGCTGAAACAGTCAGTTCTTTAAACATAATTTGTAATAGTACTGTTAAAATCTAGAGAGGAAGGTGTAAATGTAAAACTTATTTTGAAAAAACTGGCCTTATATTCAGTATGTTTACTCTCACCTGAGCTTGATGGTAGCAGATCAGGAAGATACGGCAATTTCTTAATGAGAATAATACTGTCATATAAAGATGGCTGGAGGAACGATGCAATAGCATTTGATATTAACACAGCAATCTAAAACAAAAATAACAGGTTAATGAACTTCACTATTGCTATCTGTCCTATTTACACAATGGAAATGCAATGTAGCTATGTATTAAGTTTTTAATTATTCCCTTTTTAAATTATTTGTTGTAAAGGACCCGAAGTATTCTTTGTGAAACAGCACAAAGGTTTGGTTGTCCAATTCTAATTTTAGTTAATTGTGTTTTTCTTCAACAATAATTATAATCATTAAAAAGTAGTATACTTACTTTTATTAATTGAAGTTTTACTATAAAGATAATGTTTTCCATATATTTGAATTTAGAGTCTTGCATCACAAGTATCATGAAAACAATATTTTAATGGAAATCAAAAATCAACTGGAGTTGAGAAACTATGGCTGTGAAATTTATATGGTAGGCAACCAGCAACCACTTTCAGTAGGAGTTGGAAGAAATGTTTTTTCTCCTTTATTTCATTCTGTTCCTTCAAGTCAAACTCAATATAACGTTTGTTTTCTACTTTCCATTCACAGTAATATTTTGGTTTTTCAACGTAAAATGGTAATTCTTAAGTTTCATTTAAAAACATTTTTCTGAAACTATTTTGGTATTGACTGGAAAGCAGGCTAATATACCTAATAATGTACTATATGTTTTTCCATTCACTAGTGATCAGTTCAAATAAATTACCAATCTGATCAAAAATGAAATTTGAAGAGAGGGCTACAATGCCCCAATGCTTATTACAACCGAGGAAAACCTAGCAGTGTTTTTAAAGAAATTATTTACTTTCTAGTATTTTAGTTCCCAACAGAGCCCGGATTTGTATGCAAATGCTTACTACATGTTTGCTAATGGTTTCTAAGAAATTTAACATTTTTTTACGAATCAGCCCATTTAGAGCTTTCCTGCCAAAGCATTTGCATATTTTCGCATATCTGAATGTTACTGCATATTTATGCGTTTTCATCAGAATTTTCGAAACAATAAGGGAAACTTGGCAATTTATATTAGTGCCTTACGTCAAGGTTCTTGAAACAGATGAATTATAGTTACCACGGTTCGTAAAACACCCCATTATCTTTATTAAACACTTTATCATGGTTTGTGTCAAAAAGAACTTTACGACCACGCACGGCTTCGATCAGATTTTCTTCCACGGCGAGCCATTGCAGGAAATTGCGTGCAAGATACTGCGCTCCGAAGGGGCACCAAGCGCAGAAACGGCGACACGACACCCTGCGCTCTGACGCGCGCGGGTCCGAAACGCATAGCGGTTCGCAGACACTGACCGTGAGTCACCCTGCGTCGCGTCGCGTCGCGTCACATTTTGCGACTAGCCTAATAGGCGATCTCTTCCCTGTTAGAGATTGCCGGAAGACACCAAGACCGAGCGGCTTTTGCGGAGTGCCGTGACGACCATGAAATGTGGGAAATCGCCGGGCTTTGCCGTAATCCCTAACGATATGCTGAAATCGTGACAGAGCAGTACTCGGAATAGTTATCTGTGTTCAACTACTGCCTTAGGAATGGAACATTCCCCTCTTGGTGGGAGAAACAGAAACACATTCTTCTCTGGAAGGGCAATAAGCCCGTAAATCAGACTTCGTCTTGCAGATCGCTTTGCCTTTTGGACACTATGAGCAAGCTACTCGAGGATCTAATTCTATCAAGACTCGAGGAACTCGAGGAACATGTAGGAGCAAATTTATCTCGCAGATAATACGGCTTCCCGAAAGGACATTCGACAACGGACGCCGTCCTGGTAATCAGCGTAGGAGAGACAGCCAAGAGCGGTGATGGGAATAAGAAAGAACTCTGTGTGTTAGTAGTTATCGATATAAGAAACGCCTTCAACTCTCCCAGATGGAGGGTCATCATTGAAGCACTGGTAGACAAAAATATCCCGGAATACCTCTTGAAGATTACCTTACTCAGACTCCTCAATCGAAGACTATATAACTTGTGGTGTGCTTCAAGGCTCTTGGCTGGGTCTTCTATTATGGAATGTCATGTACGACAGTCTATTACAAATTAACAGCCCATCAGACACCCAGCGTATATGTTATGTAGATGATACCCTCATTATCGACCATAGCAAACGAAATCGACTTGCTGGAGGTCAAAGTGAATGAAACCCTTTTTATGATGAAAAGGACGCAAGAGAGTAGACTCCTACATATGACTGTGGAGAAAATCTGAAGCAGTTTTAATTACGGGCCGGATAGTATTCCGTTCCCCTAATATTCGACTGTGGGACGTGAACACTAACTGCAGACACCCAAAAAGTTATTTGGGAGTCGAGATCGACCATAGACTAAGATTTGGTCCGTAAATAAACAAGGCAAGACTGAGGGCAAGGCAGCAAAGACATGCTCCAACCTTCCAGATTAATGCCAAATATGGGGGGGGGGGGGGTCCAAACGAGGCGAAGCGTAGAATGATCTCTAGCACAGTTCATTACCAACTGCTGTATGTGGCCCCAGTGTAGGCTGACACTCTCAATAAAGATTGCGGAGATGCAAGTACATGCAAGTACAAAGGAGATTGACGCTGAGAATAGTGCCAGTCTACCGCACGGTCTCTCAGAGCGTAATAGGGGTACTGGTTGGTGTACCTTCTGTAGACCTGTTGGCGAGAAAACAGAAGCTGACCCCGGTTGTGGCTGACCTCTGTGCAGGTCGAATGAGGACATCAAGAAGAGGGCACGGACGTCTCTCTCAGTAGAATGACAAGTGAAGTAGTCTCTTAGTAGACGTCTCTCTTAGTAGATTGACAAGGGACGACACTGAAGGAACGCAGACTTACGTGATAATACCACTATTGAACCGTAGTTCAGCAGAAGATTCTTGGGGAGGTAAATTACTACATTTCCCAAGTGCTCTTTGGACACAACTGCTTTAAATCCTATCAGTTTAGATTTAAAAGAGCAGTCGAATTGAAATCAAGTAAAGAGTGGAGTATAATACAAGAGTTCAACCCTTTCATCACGAAAAGAAAATAAGAAAGGCTTCCAATAGAATTTGAGGTTATAGTCCAGCTACCCATCGGTCTCTCCAAGAACAAATGTCTGGCGACAGTTTTCGTGGCGAGAGGCAAGGTCAAAAAAAAGAGATTTTTAAGTGGGGAAGTGTCCCACATACTAGGTAGTTCATCTTTATCCCCGACTGTGCCTAAGGCATTTTCCTTGGCCACAAATATAATAATAATAATAATAATAATAATAATAATAATAATAATAATAATAATAATAATAATAGACGATCCGATGGCCAATATTGCTAAGGCAGTAATGTAGTCATGATCTTGGACTAAAGGGGCGCGGGTTCGAGTCCTGCCTCAAGCATGGTTGTGTTGTGTGTCTCTGTATGTTCATGTGTGTCTATTTCATCATACACCATTATTATCATCATCATTTCATCCTATTAACTGCAACTATTCTAACGCTGGAGTACAAAAATTGAATCAGTATTAAAATGGTGATTCCCCCATAGAAAAGTAATGTGTACCTACAACGATAATCAAGTCTGAGTCGCGGTGGGGCCCCCAAATATAAATAATAATGATATAATAATAATAATAATAATAATAATAATAATAATAATAATAATAATAATAATGTTAAAAATATTAACTGAGTGCTCAAGGGAGTTTCCTGAAAGGAATCGTGCAAACAATACATTACCCTGCAAATGTCTTATTCCTGTATCTTTGAAGTTTCACTTATAATGTGCGTAATGATTATGGACTCACAATTTTAATTGTGTTTCCTGTTTTTTCTAAGGTGTATTTTATAGGTTCTATATGTGTAAATTTCCATTATCTTGTGTTTGTTATTTTCAGTATTGAATAGTTCGTCTATTGTATGTACGTACGTGTGTGCATGAGTGTGTGTATGTCTGCATGTGTGTATGTGTGCAACGTATACTGGGACATTGCAACAATACATTGCACGGAAGGAATACATTGCATGCAAGGAAAACGCACATTAAAGTCTTGGCTCGACCGGCAATCGAATCCGGGGTCGCGAAGTAGAAAGCGAGCACGCTGACAAAAAGAACTAGCCACGAGCTCTGTTCGTCTATTGGTAAAATAAAATAAAAGGCGTGTTCACAGGAAAGCATGTATTTGCATCCAGGAAGATAATGTAACCTATAAAACAATCTTTATAAAATCTGGAAGACTTAAAAGTCTAAAGCCTTGAACCTCTTTAACTTCATATGTATCAAAAATTCTCTCTCAGCATGTTTAGAATAATCATATGAATGTATGTTTACACCAATGATTATTTTGAAGATTTGACATGGTACTATTTGGCAAGTGTGCCTCGAGAGGGTGGTACATTTTGTACAACCAAATATAAACTTATTAAGATATGCTACATTCGTAACTAATGTCAATTAATACTATATTTAAAATACTACAAACAATGGCTACTAACCATGATCGGAATGATGTGGGTAATTTGACCAGTCATCTCAAAAACAATGACAGACACTGAGATAGTGTGCGTAACAGCTCCTGAGAATGCAGCAGCCCCTACTGTAGCATACCCACCTGCAAAAAATGACATAAATTTGCCATTAAGAGTATGTACATAAAATCAACCACGTAAATACAGCTTCTGGTTAATAAGCTTTATTTGCTTTTGTTTTAATGATAAATATATTCTGTAATTTAACTCAAAATATAAAGTGGAGATTTTTAAATTTGTATTGCTTTTGATTGAAGCCTGATAAAAGAAGAGATAAAGAGACCAACTTTATCTTACTTCAGTGAAAATAATGAATACATGTATTTCTTCTGCCTTCTTGGCACACACGCTGCTAGCACTAAAGAATACCTATTTTCCCCAAATGGAAAAACATATATGAACTCATGACAAAAGGCTTGCTACAGTCACTATGACTGCAATGCTAATAGAGTAAAGTATAATGAAATTATAATAAATTTTTCGGTATGTAATTAAAGAAAAACAAGAAAATTCACTGCACTGCTAATTATAATCGGTTTGCTGGCTTTCACTTGTCAGAATCAAAGATTAATTAATATAGGTTTACAACAAATAGGACAACTCTGAACATCTACATATAAACAGACTTCAATCTAGACACCCACCCCTCAGGGAAGCTAGTTCACTTCACGGGTAAAATTTCAATATCACCGAGGCCTGGAGAGTGAGAGTGAGATGGGAGAAAAACGCACCAGCTGAAAGCCTAAACATACCATGCATAACAAAGAAGCCACCGGGTTTTAAATTGCCACGAAAAACTTTGTACTCATTATACAGAATCCGGAGAATCGTGGGTTTTGCAAGCATTGCCTCTACAAATGAAAAAGAAACAAAAGCATTCACAGAGCGACTGGAATACTGATAGACAGCCGTTAGACATATTGTGGAAGTGTCCACTGAGATCCTATGCTGGAGAGCCGACAGATTTTCTGACTACGGTCGAGAGTAATATAATAATTACTTAGATGTACGATAATGACTGTTCTATTGTGTTCGATTTTGTATACATTCTTTTTTGTATGTTTATATACATGTTTATATATTTTTGAGATGTGTTGCTATACGATAAATAAATACAAATAAGGTGATATATGCAAATTATAAGATTCATTTAAGATCTTTTTTAAAAGCATCTAAACAATATTATTTTCACTAGCTCCGAATTTAGTTATATTAATATAGCCAGAATATCTATGGGATCCTTTAAATTCGAAACTTATACAAATGTTTAACCTTTTTGAACGGTGTGTGGAGTGACCACAATGTTAATTTGGAAGAAGGAAGTTAAAGGCCCGACGTGATCCACACTTCCGTTGAAGGAATAGATGCTGCGCAGTACATATCACATGACGATGGCAGGTAGTGGTAACAGGTCGTCTCGAGAAGGCTTACCGCGAAAGCGAGTCAGTTTGGTCAGTGAAAGTCAGGTCAGGTCAGGTCAGGTCAGGTCAGGTCAGGTCAGGTCAGTCCTGTCGCCGCTCGGCAGACATGCATGTAAAGCAGTGAAATTAATGGAAGTTGCCCCAAATTCTAACCACAACGTGTGATACTATCGCGCTAAATTAGAGCAAAGGAAATAGGAAGTGCAAATAAACTGGATGTGTTACTCTAGGGATTAGATAACAGTGCTATGCACACTGCAGTTATTATTCGGAACTTCCATTAACGTAAAACAACTTAGAAGGAAACTCTGCACAACACTCAGCTCGCAAAATGTGAAATTCGTCGTTGCGTTTATAAGTACAGCGTCTCAAAATAACTTCAAATTCTAAGGCATTAAGGAGTGATCAAAAATGACACATTTTTGATGTGGAAATTGCTCTAATTATACACGCCATTATTATTCAATTTTTCTCTAATCCATCATATTATCATCATTAACATTAAAATCCTTTATTTGACATTGAACGTGTGGGAAATTTCAAATAATGTAGTTTTGCTTACGACTTAGTCCCTATGCTGTCAGGAAAGTATTTTATGCACTCGTGTTCGGCAGGTCACGTTATGATTAAATACAGCACGTTTCGTATATCTGTCGACATAGGTGAGTGCAGGGTTGCATAACAATCGGGGCAAAGGCCGAAATGTGTAACTCCGTAATATGAAACTTCCTACTATTTGATTGTTCATTGGCAAAAAGTGTTCATTTTCGTAACTCCTTGATGCACAAAAAGATTGCAACATTTGTTCCTAGACATTATTATTAGTTGCTTATACCATCTACTATTATCGCAGTGTGCCCTCTCTCCATAGCCTCCTCAAGCGGCATCGCTCCTTACATCCTACCCAGCAGTCGTCGGCTTATACAAGGGGACTATCGAGAAGTGGACCGGGGTGGACAAGACACTCCCCCCCCCGTCCAACCAGAAACCATTTTAAAATAAACTAGAGGTGCTCCAACAGAACATACTTTCTCGTGTTATTGGCAATGGTTACATAATATTGTAATATTGCAACATACATACTAACACTACAGCCATCACTTGAAAAACTCTTCAGCAAATGAGCGTGCGAAATAAAAAATATAATTGTTTGGAAATTTTATAAATGAATTGCAAATCTTTTATAATTAAAATGCCAGTTTTCCATTAAAATATGTTATTGTACTCTATCCTCACATAAAAAAAATGGAAAAAAGAAAGAAACATGTGCCTCCACAAGAATGTGAACCTCCACACTTAGACTCAGGCTTTGAGTCTGGAGCCCTGACCACTCGTCTAGTCTTGATGCAGATCTACAAAAAATGATTGTGACCAGCAGTGATTGTGGGACCTATAATTCTCATGATTTACCTAAAAATTTCTCGGAAAATATTTTTTCGATAAAAGTATTCATTAGTGATTTGAATTTCTAACATTTAGGAATAGATTACATGGAGAATAAAATCAATAAATCTTCAATATTCAAGGTGTACGGCAAGTTCGCAATTGAAGTAAAAGACATTTTAGAGGATTTAATGAAGATCGGATATACGCCATTATAACTGTACTATTCGATCTAAAAATAATGACAGCAAGTGAATCCATTTTCAGAAAATGTTGCTTAAGAATTTTATACAATCTTTTATACGATTAAACTAAAAAAACTACAGAACTAGTTAAATTTTAAAAAATATGTTCACAAAAACATTTAAAGATCTAATTTTGAAGACAAGATTTAATTGAGAAAAATATTTAAAATATATTTGTAGGAAGGTGTCGAAAAATGTAAATGTGAGCAATTTATGCAATTTTTGACAATGTAAGAAAAACGGAACTAGGCAATTTTATTACGTGAACTTTGCTATACTCAAGAAAAAAGAACAATTTTCGTTGTTGTTTTTTTTTACTTTCTCACACTTACTTCGTAAGAAGAGGAAGTTATGTATCGTGCGACGGGAAATGGCCCTGGAAATGAAAAAGTGGTTAAATCTTGTTCCTATATATAGTAAATTCCTCCCCTGGTGTGGCCAGAATCCATGTTTTGTGGTTCCTTGATACCGAAAAATCGACAGACTGCAAAAATCATTTGACTGTCCGTCCGTCAATTTGTGGTCAACTCTGGTGCCTAAACCGTTCGGCCGATTTTCTCGAAAACTGATATTCCCGGATCGAACTGAACGAACTCGAGACTAGAGGAATATCAACAGGATATTTTGATTTTTGAGGCTTCTTTACAAGGAGCCTCGAAAACAATTTCAATTTTTAAAAAAAAATGGATCCACTTTTTAAATTAAACTTTGCCCTCACAAAGCGTAAAGGACTCTTAAGAGACTAGTGCAGGTCTCACGCTGAATTCCCAGATTTTTCGAACATTGCAAAAGTGCAATTGTTTTGGGGCGTCTTCTTGTAACTATAATATTGAAGATCGAGTTTTTTCTTTAATGAAATCTGTTCTTTAAAAATAGATTTTGAAGGAAGGTCATATTCAAGTTTTTGAATATATCAGCAATTTTTGTGTAATGTTGCCAGAAATATAGGATTTTTTTCTCAAAAACCGTTCCAATTTTTTCTTTAAATTTTCTCCTCATATGAATCAAGGCCCAATCTCCTCATATGTCCCATTTTCGGCGAACACTCCATATTTTCGAAAATAGCATAAAGTTAACATTTCAAAATTACAAAATTGAAGATACAGACTTTTGCCTTAGACAGTCTGTTGTAAAAAACGAATCAGCTCTTTAAAAAAGGGCAGATACTATTTCTTATTAAAAACGAGTACACATAATTTGTTTCGAAAATTTGTGAAGTTTCTAAAAACATTTCTTAAAAGCCGCTCCAATTTTTTTCTTCAAACGTTTTCCACGGGTAGTAGAAATGACGTTTTAAAGAGCAGTACGAGTCTCATTTTCGTCCAACTAGCTGAATATTCGGAACTTGCAAATTTAGAATTAATTAGCGATCGACGACAAAATGTAAAAATCAACGTCATTGGGGATTCCTGGCATAGAAACAGTATTTCAAAACGTCTGTCCGTTGGGGATCGAAACCAATGCTTAAACTGTACACACAGATTGAGGAAGCGCGCACGTTAGAAAGGGCACGGAAGATAGATTGATTAGTGATTCAAGGAGCGTCAACATATATGATCATTACTGCCGCAAGTGTAGTGCATGCTTTTTCCTCGGAGGGTGGCGATGATCTTCCCCCGCTGGATGGTGAGATCCGGCGCCGACCTACGTCGGCTTGAGCAATTTTCCCCAACCACGCATCTCCCACATGCGTGGCACCGTCCCAACCGAGACAAGCTCTAAGCCTCTCATTGGTCTCTTGACATGTGTGGTAGTGTAGTGCATGTGAGTGTAAGTGCGTGTAAGTAAGGGGTGAGGATAGGACAAAAGAGGAAGAAAAGATCGCGCGCGGTCCGTGGCCCGTACTGCTCCGTTATTCACCTGGTGTTGATCGCAGAAACTACGGAAAACCAACAGCAGCTGAACTAAACCGCGGCTGAATTCGACTTAGCCATTTAGCTAGTGATGAAACTCCGGCCACCGTGGGGAGTAGAACCCTAAGACCTCCCAATTAGGGGCAGTGGAGTGACAGTTGATGCTCTGGAGCACCTTCGCCGATGTGCGCGGAAGATATTGCAAATATTTCAACCCTTCAACAAATTTTTGTGATCTCTGCCAGTGTGAATGCTTTTCCATAGGTGATCCGGCCTATGGGACTGGGACGGTACCTGGGATAATGGGGGTGACCGTGCCGCCATAGCGCACGCCTCGTGGGAACCACACGTGCATCAGCTCCCCCATGATGCGGCCCAGCGCCGCGCCCACCTTGAACACCGGGATGAAGCTGCCGGACGGCACAGGGATGGTTGAGCCGATGATGGAGAACACGAACTGCGCACAAGAGCACCTCCTCAGCCTTCGCGCTTCTCGAAACGGCCACTGCTCAGAACCCCTCGAGTGACCAAGCATCATGGTCATTTTTGGAGATGCTGAGCCGTGTTCGATTAGTTAATACACAAACACACACTTCATTTTTAAAATGTCGAGTATTATAAAGATATTGAAACTGAAAGACTTCCCATTTAACATACCTATGACCACCAATTGCTATGACTAACATTAATACACATACAGTATATAATGATAATAATGAATAACCGATTATGCAATTCACGAATTAGGATGCGAGTTTTTACTTGAATTACGCACTTATTAATACTTCTGATTTTTGAAAAACATCGAAAAATCGGCAAATGTATATCATAATACATTGAATTGATATTAAAATTGTAGTTTTAGCGACATCTGAAGTTGTTGAGTGAACTGCGGTGGATATTTCCGGAAGCGAATATATAAGTACGCAGGGCAGAAGGGACCTTGGGGACATCCTAGTGCAGCGGTGCAAGCCCAAGCAGCCAATCAGCGAAGCAGGCCGGCCTGCGCCAAGTGTGCGCGCTCCCTGCTCCCCTGCCATTGAGCTCATCAGCCGTCGCGCTTAACATCAACGGTAGAGAAGAAGAATTGTGGGCTTTGCACTGCGAGAACGCACATTAGTGTACACGCTATCAATCCACGTTTGGGCCTCAGAGCACGAGTCAACTCCAACTTTGATGATATTCCACCAGAGCGAATGTAATCACATAACTTAGGTCGCACACTAAATCAATCACGTCATCACGATAAATGAAAATTGTAACTGTGGCGGCAGTGTGTGGCGCTATGATGTGACATAAAATTGGTGGTGCTCATCTTTATTTACAATTCCCTGAATAAATAATTATATTTATTTAATATTATAATAAATTATATGAACAGATCATTGGTTGGTGGACTGGTCAATTCGCAATGCGTATTACAAGAATGTGCTTTACGGAAATCAACGCACACGCAGCCACCACAGGTCTGAAGTACTTCCATTTAAAACAAAACATGCAAAATCTATTTTTACACACTGCTGGTCCCCGCAAAAACGTTTTACGCTCCATTATACAAGAATCTTAGGGCGTTTACCTAAAGTGTGATCAAGACAAATAATTACCATTACATTTTCTATTTATTTCCTGTTTTAGGTGAAGAGATTTCTTACCTTCGCAACTCCTTGGCATGCCTGAAATTACTCCACCTACCCTGACGCTTCGCCTAGATTGATTGAGATTCCGGACGCATCAACTGCCAAGGTCTTTAGTCACGTAAGTGTAGTGCATGTTTTTCATCGGAAGGTGGCAGTGATCTTTCCCCGCTGGATGGCGAGATCCGGCGCCGACGTATCGTTGGCTAGTTATCAAGCTAGTGTCGAAAATTCTGCCACCGTTCGGTCTCGAACCTAGGACCTCCCGGTCAGAGGCACTGCAGTTCAGTTCAGTTGATGCCCAGGGGCACCTCTCCCGGTTGCAATCAGGGAGGTCAGCGGGATATACCAGATATATCCCACCCCCACCCCCAGCTGGGACAAGCACTACGCTCTCGGCATGTGTGGTAGTGTAGTGCATGTTAGTGTGTGTGTGTGTGTAGGCAAGGAGTGAGGAAGAGGAAGGAAAGATCGCTCGAAGTACGTGGCCCGTTGCTCCGACATTCGCCGGGTGTTGACCGGAGAAGCCACGGAAAAATACCGGTCAGAGCAGCCCGCAGCTAGATTTCTTTTCCAGGCAGCGACTGAATTCGACCTAGTTGATAAACTAGTGTCGAAAATTCGTCGTCGGGACTCGAACCTACGACCTCCCGATTAGAGAATTATATCAGTTGATCCACTGAGCCTTCTCTCCCGATCGCTAAGTTGATAAAACGGTGACGAAGATAATTGATCGATTGATTAGTGATTCCGGGCGAGTCAACTGCTAAGGTCATTAGCCCAGTACGTGTAGCGCGGAAGGAGCTGGGAGAAACTGAAATCCGGAGCGAACCTACCTGACGGCTAGCAGGGTTTCCCTCAACCAGATATCTCCCACCAGCGGGGCACTGTCCCAGCCGAGACAAGCTCTAAGGGTAGCTAAGGTTAACAAGGGTTGTGTTCAAACACGCTTATCTTGCAATAATTTTGCCTCTGTCACACATCGACATTTGCTCGGTAATGTCATCAACGCAGATTACTCTTAATTTAAATTGTGAAACTATTATGGATTGAATTTGCCACATCAGAATGTGAACTTGCAGGTCACTAAGGATAAAGTTTGTATTCATTCTTGCAAATGTTATTTTCTGTGGTATCAGTTATCACTCTTAGTAGCATTAAAAGTGACCAGTTTTGGGCCTACATTGGTGGATATTTAAAGAGAATACATTTATTAATAATTATCAATTTATCCTTTCGAAGCCACGAGTTAAAAAACAATTTGGATGCAATTTAAAGTAAGAAACATAAAATCGTACAAGGATGAACAGGTGACAGTAAAATTAGACACGATATCTTGTAACTTAATAGCTTTATTTTATTCGGTGTTTACAGGACAAGCTTTAAAATACCATTATCTTGCTACAAACGGCAACGTAAACACAACACGGTACTAACACTCCGAAGCCTGTCCGTCGACACGAACTCCGTCGATCTCCGACTTCCTTGGCGCAAAAGACTGCGCCAATTCTGTCAATGTCTTTGTTGGCGCCCACACTGGCAGCTCGCCTCCACGCCTGTCAGCGCTTGCTCTGTAGTCGTTTCAGGCCAGTGGAGAATTTTTTGTGGGTTCCAAATCAGTCGAGAATGTGGAAGACAACATCGCTCTGAGAAATGTATTCTTCTACTATCCGTGCATTGACTGGTGCGCCAGCCATTAATGCCTCAAAATGTAGGTTCACTCCGTGAAGTTGGAGGATAGGGATAGTAATTTACATTGTTTCAATATCCTTACTAAAAATATTGTAAGAATTGATACAAATCATGCCTAGAAGCGGATGGGAATATGTAAGAGTGTGAATTAAATCAAACAGATGTAACGCTAGAGACACACGAGCCATGCGTTAACGCACGCTCCCAAACGATGATGGCGACTGCTGCGTCGACACGCGTAGGTGCCTGCATGAGCGTTGTTTACCGTCCGCCTCGGGCGCAACTCTGTACTCAATATGGACATCGTCGAAACAGCTCTTATAGGTTATGTGGCGATGAATATTATAAAGAAAGAGTCGAGGAGACATTTGTAGCATCCTACTAAGAGGCTCCTTCATGGCGCAAATTAATAACCTCCGAGAAGAGAGAATTTCTTTCTTATTTTCGGATGTCTGAAGTAATTCTAAAGACTTGCTCTAAACAAACGTAATTCGAGGTTAGCCTCTTATCAAAATCGACATTGAAACGCCTACGAACTTTTTTCAAATTTAATTTTATCTTTGTACACATTAATTGCCGTTTCAAAGAACAGCTCTCCTCTACACTTCTTATACGTTAAGTTTTGTACCCATGTCAATTGCTATACATGAAGTAATTAAATGTAAATCAATAATTATAAAAAATGAAAGATTGTATAATTAGAATATAATTAATTATAACTCAAGGTTTTTAAAAAAGCAACGTTTCGGTGGTTTATCGGATTACCTGCATAAGATCTAATGCATACAGATAACACAACGTATTCTACTAACCAACCGGTGCAATATTACTTCGATTTCATACACACATTTTAAAAAATCACTAAAATACTACATACTTTGAAATCTACTACTTAAAAATATATCCTACGATATATTTTAATATTTCTCAGGGTATATTTTTTAAATATATTTTTAAAATTAATTTATAAAAACTGTATTTACAACTTGGAAACGTTGGCTTTTGGAAAAAAAATGTTTTCAGCTGAAGTAAACAGCAAAAAGACTGAATTTATTCTGTTATTCTAAAACAAAATGTTCGGAAACACACTTAAAATATTACCTTCCACTTAAGAACTGTTTACGAATATCAAACGTTCGTTGAACGCGCTAGACACCATGGTCCAAAACAGAAGGTACAACGTACGGCAGAGGTAACATACATTTTCTAGCTTTCAACGCGCGACGCTCGCTAGGCGACGGCAGCAACGCACGTCACCAAGGGCGCTCATGAGCCGTTCTGCGTAAGACCGAGTTAATCTGCGATGCTCTTTTCTAAACGCGCGTTAACGCAACGTTCGTGTCCCAAGCCTAAATAGAGGGGCCATGGATACCAAATTTCAAACAGCATGCGCTGTTTACTTTCGTTTTAATTACACCAGCAATAGACTAAATCTTGTGCACAGTGAAAAATATATCGTAAAAAAGAAACTTTAAACGTACTTTTTTAGTACTAGGTACATTAATTCATTATCATCATACCAATATTCTTCACTTGGCGGAATGGCAAGAATAGTAAGGAGCAAAGCAGCTCACGCTCAGTTTAAGTCAATGTTTGTGAAGTGAATGCTAACAATTTCTACGTGTTTCTCGCCGACCACATCCCCGATATAGAGTGTTTAAAAGACGGCTCACATTATTTAACAAACATTACTACGAGCCCAAGCGTCGGTGCATTTTCGACGCTGCCGACCACACTGTCGCCGACAACGTAGTTCACACTCCATTCCACCTACATCCCTGCGCCTTTTGGTGGCCCCAACTTCCGTCCCAGTACGTTTAAAACTCGAGGTCCGTTGACACTTCATCAGCTACGACGCTGTCTTCCAATCGGGAGCTTAAACCTCACAGCGGTGACGTTCAAGCTCCTCGATTGGATGAGAGTGCCACAGCTCAAGAAGTGTCAACGGACCTTTTCGATTAAAATACATCATCCAACGCCTACATCCGAGCAGCAGTATTAAAACGCCACGCGTCATGATCTTTAGCGAAAGCACGGGAGCAGGAGAAAAATAGCGCAGTCAGTGCATGAACAAGAGAGCAACGATGCAAGTACTCACTCACGGAACACGCTTCTCTTCACACATCATGTGTGAGAACACACGGCTCAAGAACAATCCTATGCGCCCACCGAAGGACTGCTTTGTCTTCTGAGCTCAAACATTTCTGCAAGAACAATCGACTTCACTTTGTAAGTCGGCATGTTTCACTACTTACGTTGAAAATTGTGAAACCAGCTAAACTGACAAAGACATCGGTATGCGTTGTTGACCAATGACTGACTATTTCGGCTTCTTCCACTGTTAAGTCTTCTTTGGTCCACGTAAAATTTGTGAATAGACCAGATACCTATAAAAGTATAGAAGAAAGTTATAAATGAGAAATATTAATTTACTTCAAGAAAAGAATGACGAATACACAATTTATACATACTTGATCGTGCGAATTGAGGTCACCTGCCATGTACTGGCCTAGAAATAATGGAAATGATACTGTTGCAACTATTAGGGAAACAATGCCCGGATACAGGAAACGACTGGAACAAGACAGTACCGTTACGGTCTATTCTATAGGTAAAATTCACTTACAATTATAATCTAATATATTACCATATGTTCATACTTTTTCTGAAGAAATGTTGTCATCTTCTTATTTCTTCTCATAAAAAGCACATACTGTCTATGCATCCACACATAAAAGGCTCCACCCAATCCAGAGATAGCTCTAAGAAAAAAGAAGAGTTTTTAGATATCTGCTACAAAGCTCTCATGGCTGCAAGGCGACCGAGGAAATAGTGGTTTAATGGGTCCTAGACGGTCTGGCCAGTTCAGGCCTCCAATATTTAAGAACGTCTCTCAACAAAACTTCAAGGCGGACCGCGAGCAAACCATCCAACAGTTTAAGGTGTTCACGTGTTTAAGGTAAAAAGGATCCACTTAAAGTGTGCAGTGTGCTTAAAGTGTGTTAGTGATTACAGTTGAGAGATTGTGAGCCTATATGCGTGTGATTTCATGGACGAGGCACACAAGGAAGCCGCTCCAAAGAGATCCAACGCAAGGACGCCACTCACTGATGATGGTAGTGTCATTAACTTCATTGTGAAGGTCACAGGAGCAAGACATCGCTGCACATTCTAAAGAACACCATTCTTTGCACGTGCACCTACTGCTTACGTATTATAAAATAAGTATTGTAGTGCGGGGGAAAAGCGGCGATTTGTCGACAGAAAAGCTTAGTGCCGGACCCTAGTAACAAGAAAGTAAATAAATCTTATTCATACATAAGTAAATCACTTCCTCTAAGACGTTGTGTAGTCAGAATCCACGATTGGTGCATCTTCGATACCGAAAAATCCATTATCCGGAAAATGTCTGTCCATCCCTCCGTCTGTCTGCCTGTGAACAACGCTAGCAGTTAAACCTTAAGTAGGATTTTCACTAAACGGATATTTCCCCGATCGACCTGACCGATGTCGTGGCCCCTTGCATTTGAAAAGGACATTTTGATTTTGGGGGATATTTTATATGAAGCCTCACATTTTCAAAATTTTTAAAAGATGTGGCTGGAAATATTTTCGTTTCCCCCCTCCATTAGAGAAAAAGACGCTTAAAGAAATGGCATAAGTCGCAATTTTATTGAATTCCCGGAATTTTGGTCATCTGCAAAACTTTTGCAAAGTTTTTGCGTGAAACAAAGGCAATTTTTAAATAATTATTTTCTCAAAATTAGCTCCAATTTGTTTTCTTAATTTTCCCCCCTTGGATAAAGCAATAGTCGGTAACTAAAGTGCTGCTTGTCCCATTTTCTCGCCAACCCTGTCTATTGTCGAAAATTAGAAAAAAGGAACATTACAAAAGTACAATATTTGGAGATACAAGTATTTTCTTAAATATAATCTGGTCTATTTCTTTTTAAAAGGTCATGTAATTTATTTTTAAGAGGATTATTTTTGCCTAATTTCTACTTGAAATTAATAAGATTTATGAAAAATCTTAACAACGAATCTAATTTTTTTCTTTGCTGGCCTGAGGGCCTTCTCGCTTCTTGACGTCCGTTCACGGGCGGGCCCCTTCTCCCATCCCGCTCAGGGGCACCGTTATCCGATTGTCCGATCCATAAGCAGCCGGGCGAAGGGAACCTCGTTCTATTCAGACTAAGCGCAGGTCATTTCTGCCCATTTCGCCCGGACGGTCACAGTTTGAAGGCCAAAACATTGACATTTATGTCTAAGACGCAACGTCCCCGGACACTCCAAGTTTCTAACACCTAAAATATTCTCCTGAAACATTTTTTTAAGCGATGCAGAAATTGAGATGCGATTTTCACCAAAAGTATCGCAAGCGAGGGGCACATAAGATGGACAATATTATTATGTGGCCTTTTTATTGCCGATATATCGACAACACGTCTATTAAAAAAAATAATAATATTGTAGATTTCTTTAGCTGATGATAACGAACGCGAGGAGACAAGTGGTTCCATATGTCATGAAACAATATTTTTGTGAAATGTAGAGATTTTATGACTCACGGCGACTCTCTCATCTTTCGCCACCACCGCGAGGAAACAGAGGTGGCATTCTGCGAAGCCATTCTCTTCTGCTGTATTGGTTTTGGCCACTTTGCAAGACTCTTCAAATGCGTGTTGCCATTGACAGCGCACATATTGGGTATTTGATAAAAAATCGAAATATGGATCAATTTTAAAAGAGCTTTTTGATTCTGTTTTTCAAACATTTATTTACACGACTTTTACTTTTTGGAATTATCAGTTTAAAAGAAGGTAATTAATTTTCTATTACAGGGATGATGTTTGCTAATGTAATTTAAGAAAATTAATGCAGTAATTTTTATTATACAGACTTTTTTTCTTTATCCATTTCACATTTGTCTGATATGATAATATCATCATGTTCAGAAACTCTGTATTTTCATAAAATATTAATTTAAAGAATATGTATTAACATAAAGCAATTAAAACAACAAAGGAACATCAAGTTTAATATACTTGTGAGAAATAAATTAGTAACAACACTGATGTTAGGAACAAATTAAATAATATCTCAATTATAAAACTGGATGTAGTAATGCAAGAGTAATGCAAAATGAAGGAAAAATTAAAACAAATTGGTTGCGTAATAATTGCGATTCGGGTACGGTATTAAGCATCGGCACTCTATCCAACATAAGGGGTCAGGATTCCATGGTTTCGTACACCGTGTTCTGTAATTATCCAATTCAGAATTCCATGAACGGAATTTGAAAATTGTTTTCAATGTTCTTATTCAAAATTGAGATATTATTTTTTTAATATATTTCTAACCGGCTAGCTATTTCTCATTGATCGAGTAGTGAAATCAAGGATATGAATGATGTTGGTTTATTATAAAAAATTACACCATTGCTATTCCACATATACATATAAAAACAAGCGGTTGAAAAAAGAGCAGAAATTTATATCTGTACATTGATGATAGGAACAAATGAAATAATAAGTGAAGCGAAAAGGAAACCGCAAGCGGAGACTTAAGAAGAGGCTGCGCGAGTCGGCCGCAACGCACTTTAAGACGCCCAAGTTACTAATTAGTGCTGCGCAGGGCTCAGTTGGAGCAGCCTGAACTGCACAACCGAAGGCAATTCAAAGAATTGCGAGTTCACTTACCCAATCAGTGCAAAAACAATGAGTTCTTGTGGATCGAAGGGGAAATCAAGGGTGAAATTCGTCCCGAACACTGCAGTAACAGTTGCTGTAAAAAAACCACACGAAAGAGCATTAGCACACGACTTGCAACCGAAGGGTGGTGTGTGGAGAGTGAGCAGCAGTGAGGAGATAAGAGCTGACAGAGGCGAGCAGCGCGGAGGCTGACAGAGCGGGCGAAATGCGTTGGGTTGATTGAAGGAAAGAAGAAGTTAAGTGAGATGACGTCCAATGCGATGGAGCGAAAGGAGCAAAGTTGAGGTACCGTCACCTACAATGAAGAGGTCAATCCTGAAATGGAGCGACTTCACCGACTTGAAACATGCAGTGACAAGTGAAGAGAGGTAAGTGAGGCTAATGATTAAATGAAGTATCGGACTGTGGTAAGCTCCCTCATAGTCTTATCAACCTCCTGCAAATCACTCGCCATACTGGGTTTAGGGTCTTGATTACGATTACCCAACCTCAACATATTTTGTGCTCTTGTTGAGCTTTTAATTCAGAAAAAAGTACCATTGCCTCAGTTAAGAATGTTTCCAATTTCTTTCTTGAATTCTTCTGTATCTGTTCTGTTCTTTCTTTTCTGTATTGTGACAATGATATGATTGTGATTAATTGGACAGAATCAAAATACCTTTAGGTGAGGAAACATGACATACTGTCAAATGCAAAATCACATCCAAACGATTTTTTTTATCAATAATTGAAATTAATAATTGCTCAACAATTTTTGTTTATCAAAGTGTAAAAAATAATTGAATGCTGAAAGTGCATTGTGTTGGCCATTTTATAAAATTTTCAACATTAAATACACAACATTATTTGTAGGTACACGCACAATGTGTACACTGAGTTAATTGCATTAATAATTAATAGCTGAAAATATTTCAATTTACAAATGTTTATTCATGAACAAATTTTTTTTTGATTTCATCTAATTTTAATGGTGATCATCATGATGGTTTTATTTCGAAATGTTTATTTTATCTTAAAAATTTAATGAATATTGATATGATTTAGAAGTGAGACTTTTTATTAGAACAAGTAGCAAAACATTGATATGATTCCAGACTTTACTATTAAACTTAATGAAAGTACAGAAATATCTTGAATGCTGCCTCTGAATCTTGCTTATTACTCACTATGCCAGTCCCTAGAAAGTTTTCTACAGGCTATTTAATTAATTGACATGGTCATGAAAATCATTTCATAACCGTCTTCTCTAAAATTTAATGAAATCATATATTTAAAACCAGCACTGTTGTAGATTGAATTTAACAATTTCTATTAAGCAGAAGATTGAAAATATTTTTCTTAGTGTCCTAAGAAAAGTATTTGTGAATTTGTAGAATTGTAATGATCAACATATATTTTAAATTGAATTAATGTGAAGTGAACAATAGGTGCTGTTTCTAGTTAGCCCTAAAATAAGACATTCTTTCAATTTAATATTATTTTTTTGTAATATTAAATCATAATTATTCAACTTTTCTGCTGTAACATACATATAATATACATTTAAGCACATTTATACCTTTGTGTTTTCTGATATTCCCCAATCGCTTACGATGAAACCAGTTTTGACATGAAAACTAATCTTGGGAATAGTAAGATAAATCAGAGTTAAAATTCAACAATTTGTTCTCGGTTTAAGTCTGAATAGGCTGTAAACAAGACAAAGCTATGGGGTCCCACAATATTATTGAATGCATGTATTGAAAATTAATTTGAAAGCTATAACATTTGTAATTTAATAATTAAGATGTAATATTAAAAGATTTTGACATATTTATGAACTAACAAAATGTTTCAAATAAAATAATTGGATACCTTTTCTCAGGGTGGGACCAAGATTAAGCACAAACCAAGTCTAAGCACATTCTTGGTCAGCTTATGCGTTAATCCATCCCTGTTTTTATGTGGCCTGTTTTACTAATTTATGTATCTATAGTTATAAAGATTTATTTTTTTTAACCTAGGGTAGCAGAAATCAACTGAATAACTACTACTTGCCTAAGACCAGAAGATCTAAAGACACACATGACATATTTTATTCTTTACTAAACCATGAATTCATAAAAATTCAGATTTCCTGTTAACATGTCTAAGAGCTCAGAAGGACACGTTTCTATGCCATTTTAGACTGAAATTGAGCTATAACACAGATTGTGTCTACAAGTTACCCATAACTATAAAGAATTTAAAAGAATTTCTATGTTACTCTGCTATTTACTGCAACCTAAAGAGACAAACGGGAAGACTCAGGGCTCTGTAGATTGCAATATTTCAAATTTTGTTAAGTTGCAAACTAGAACTGTTCTCAAGCCCTTCAATTTCTAATTCTTTCCTTAAATGCATATTTCATTTCATTAAAATGTGCTGTTCACGGTAATGTATTGATATCATTTTGTTCCATTAAAAAATAATGATGTTAAGATTAGATAATTTAGGTTCAGTAAAGAATATTTCTTGACTAAAATTTTCTACAAAATGAAAATTATTAATGGTTAAAGAGACATTTAAACCTTTTTCTCTTTATGCTTCAAGAATGTCATCTAAAATTGTTTCATTGATTAGATGTTGCTATTTAAATTTAAAATGAGTTCTTTGTCTCTTTTTTTTTTTTTTTTAAATTGTTTGTATCTTTTCGCACTTTTCGCAACACTGCTCTCAGCCCTTTGAGCATTGAGCGTATGTACATCTGGAGTAAATCTTCGTTAAGTAAGTTTTCTTTTGTCACGTAACGTAGCAGTTAGTCAATGCCTTTTATCCTTACGGCCTGGGGCTCGATGGCGTTAGAAAGGGAGCTTATTTTTTTTCAGCCTATTTCTAGTCTATTCCACTACCGCGTTGACTAAACACATTTAAAAACGCAGCGTGTCACCTCTACCCAATTTCATTTCAATAAGATTTAATTTGGATGAGCACCGAAACTGACATTTTAACCGTTTATGGGAGGATCTTACGAGGAAATATTTATGTGACTTTGGCTTGGGTGGAGTAGTGCGGGATTAATTTAGTTGTGGGACCTTGTATGCGGGTGGGAGTTTCATCACTGCTTATACACGCCTCTCACTAAAGACACGCCGCTTTTTTATAATAACAAATGAAATATTGTGACGTGCCAGGTGTAAATTGAAGCAGTTTCTTACATTTCTCGTTTTCCCCTCATTATTTACCATTTTGTCATTTCT
This sequence comes from Gryllus bimaculatus, assembly GCA_017312745.1. Lineage (NCBI taxonomy): Eukaryota > Metazoa > Arthropoda > Insecta > Orthoptera > Gryllidae > Gryllus > Gryllus bimaculatus. The sequence continues at coordinate 2,186,494 of BOPP01000115.1, forward strand.
TAACTCACCTTCCTTTTGAAACCAAACGGCTAACAGACGGAAGACAGTGGCTCCGCACACGGCCGCAAAGAAGCCTCGCCAATAATTACGAACCGCAAAATAAACAGTTGTTACTTCGATGCTGAACAGAACACCTACAGGAAATTTAAAAAAAATAATATATTTTGTAACACTTAAAAAATTATAATAGGGTACATTTAAATCTAGCCAATATTATTCGAAAAAAAATATTGTAAAGAAAATAGATATAAAATTTAAAAAAATAAATATAATACAGTTTCCCCCTTTCTCTTGTTTCAGGAGAATAAGGAAAATTTGATACAAATGAAAGTGTCACTTAATATCGATGAGATATTCGGAAAAAATGAATTGGATTTAAATAACTATGATTAGTAAATAACCTAGGTCTACAGAAATGTTATACAGGTTACAATTTTGTTAATACAATAAAAAGCAGAAAAGTACAAATCAAACAGTATAAAATGCATAGTGTATTTCTTTACGTTCTATCGGAGGCGCAACCATTACGCCTCCTACTGACTTGTGACATCCAGAGCGGAAACCCTTCACATTATTACAGGCCAGAATGCTTCAGTTCAGAGCTATGCATATTTCACTCAAGAATGCAGCACAACTCACAAAACCATGTTCACAGTAATAATAATAATAATAATAATAATAAATAATAATAATACATAATACATAATAAATAATAATAATACATAATACATAATAAATAATAATAATACATAATAAATAATAAATAATAATAATAATATAAATTATTATTATATTATTCATGGCGTAAGGTATATCTGTTAAAATATGTAATTCCCAGAAGAACGTCCAACAAACTAAATAATATTTGCGATTATGAGAGAAACATTTAAGCTTTCTTATACATTTGAACAAATAGCATAATTACAATTATAGCATATTCGAAATAAGCACATTCAAAATAACCGCGAAGTCAACGGTAGATGTAAAGAAATTCAAGGCTTCTTCTTGCTGCGTTCTTCATCTTGAACCACGTGAGAGCCCCAAACATGCGTCTACGCATGCTTTGCGTACGCTCTATTACGTGAGCGTAAGTGCTGTATTCATTTGCTACAGATTTCCCTACGTTTGCCACCGCAACATTTTTTACCCTAGAAATGAAATTCTGAGCTGGAACAAAAATAATCATATACAGTTTCCCGAAAGTACGTAGTGATTTACCAAGGTTGTGTGGAAAATATATTTACAATAGCTTTTTGTTGGCCTTGCTTCTTGTAATGATACGACTAAAGGAATATGGATTGAGCGATTTTACAAATGCAACTCCGGGTTTTCTTCCAACAAATCTTACAAAATAAATTTGAATGTCTTAATTTAAACAAATATTAGATCTTATAATTCAAAGCCGAGAGATTTGTCGGTGAAAGTTTCGAACGGAACTTGCGAACGGAATGAGTCAAAGAAGGAAAATAACATAACGTATGTAATCTAAAATTAGTGTAAGATTTCTTCTAGGGGACAGCACTTCAACGCAATTTTAGCACAATCCGCTACTGCATTTTCCATCGATCTGGTGTTTCACCCACTTCCATACCCACTTCTATCGTGTTTTTTAATGCACCACGTTTTTCGTCGGAGTAGGATTCCAGATATTGGATGTGACAGGTCGAGGGCATTCCTGATTGAGTGTTGTTCTAAGGACCGTGTGTTCCACTCTTCTTTACGGTTGCAAGGTCTATTGAATTCGAAGTCTTTATTTTTCCATAATGGATTTGTAGATCATAAGCGCTTGCTTGACATGATCTTTAATATTTTGTGAAAACGCGTCGCTCGTGAGAATGCATTCGAGCTTTTTTTATTTCTTTTTAAAGAACAGGCAGACAAGTTGGCGATAATTCACGATGAATATTTCGTGTGTTGAACATAATGTATTCAGGTTGTTTCAATTTCAAATAAATAAACCAGTATTTACAAGCGTGATAAATTTATAAATCAATAAAACCAAATGTTTCGCAGAAATTCGTTAATTTTTCTTTTCGGAAAACGTTCTCCTACACTGTCGACCCCCAGGAAAGGGGCCCTTGGCCAGAACCCTGTTGATTCGCGACTTAGATGGCACTACGGCGAGATTCCATTGAAACAAAATGCAAATAGTTGATGTGATTCTATATACGTATGGCCTTTGGTGGTTCTAAACAGAACAACAGGTCTGCTTGATCTGGCGTGAAAGCAACCAACTCACCTCCTATCGGCGCAGCGAAACAACTTGCCACGCCCACCGCACACGCAGCCGCCAACATTTCGCAGTTCCGAGATTCGTTTTCGTAGATTCCTTGAAAGGACGTTACCAATTTGGATAACAGGGTCGCTGCTATGCTAGCAATGTGCACGAATGGACCCTGCAAAATTACAGTATTACATTAAAAAATGTTATATGCAACTCAACAGAATAAACCAATTTTAGATTTTAGGAAATTACTATTTATCATGATACTATGTCATTTGTAGAATTAATAATGGAAGAATTAACATTAGACTTTTTTAAAATAGTAAAATATACCATGTAACCACACGATATATTTTTCTATACTTAATAACGAAGTTTGTACATTGTTAACAATATTGTATCATTTTATACACATTTGCATCATCAGTTCATTTACAATGGAGATATTTTATGATTTGCTAAAACAGGCTGTTCAAACGGTGGTATAAAATCAATAATACTCTTTATTTTTTACTATGAAAGTTTTTAAAATTAATAATTATGGTACATACTAAATTTTTTCTCTCGCAGATATGACACCGACGCAATATTACTTGATACAGATACACAAGAAGGTAGATAATTGGATTGACAGACACTTTATCGCAGAATTTTGGGCCTATGATTTTCTTTGGCAGAATACACTTTGCAACGCAGTCAAAAGGATATGATCCTACCAAGCACCAGTGCAAATTGAGTTTCTTACCAAATAGGGGCGAAAGTCAAATAGCTACCTTCGTTATATGAGTCTTCTTACCATACGTTCATTCACAAAAGATCCTACCCCTACCAGACCCTTACAAGTTCGTAACATTCTGAGACCTCCACTACAAGGGGAAGCCGGCAGTCTGAAATAGGAAATTGGATCGAGAGTCATAAGGGCAGTCAGTGGTCCTGTATCAGTCAACGAAATTTCGGAGTTTGGTAGGACCTTGTGTTGGCGAAATGAATATTTGGAGAATGAATGCAAATCTCTTGGATTATCGGTTGACTTACAAAATGTTTGGTATACCGTCCGGCAATACGAAAGGACTGGCTAGCACATGGTATTACTTGGATCACAGAACACCGATGTAGCATTTTCGTTTTTGGGAGTTTATATAACTACAATATATGCAACTACCAATAGCATGAAACTGAATCTGATAGTCAACATTCAGACTTTGAGGAGCTGAGGTATTCTCTCTGAGAAGACTTTGAGGTCTGTTGAGGTACTTCTAAACCCGAACGTTTCAGGTCAAGACTGCGGGGGGCGAAACGGTCGACGCGTAACAACGCTCGCGAGCCTGGACGTGAGATTCCCCCTCCCATAAACCACTCCTTTGGTATTCTTATGGATTGCTATTCTTATATTGGTTTATACGTCAACTTATAATTTGGCTGAACTGAATGATACAAGTAAAAACGACTCCGATGACTTCCAGGTCGCCCGGAGGGGCGACATAAGCAAGTGAGAGGGGTGTTGGCGTGGGCCGCGCGCACCTCCTTGCCCAGGGGCATGCCGCTGCCCAGCGTGGCCGTCAGCCCCACCACCTTGGCGACGAGCGTGCGGAACGTGAGGTACTCCTTGAGCGCGACGCCGCGCAGGATCGTCTTCATCTCGGGGATGCCGGACCCTGCAACAGGCCAGAGCCACATTCATTGAGGGATTAGCGATTCCGGGCGCCTCAACGGCAAAGGGAGTTGGTCCCGAACGGGTAGTGCATGCTTATCGCGGGATGTGGCGGTGAGCTTTCCCCGCTGGATGGCGTGATCCGGTTGCAACCTACTGTCAGCTAACGAGGTTTACCATCAACCAGTTATCTCCCACCAGCGGGGCACCGCCCCAGCCGGGACAAGCTCTAAATTCCCGACCGGTCTCCCGACATGTGTGGTAGTGTAGTGCAGGTACGTGGGTGTAACTCAGGGGTAAGGATCACTCGGGTTTTCTTTTTTCCTTTTTAGACAATCAGCGTAAGTTAAAAAAAAAAGTTTATTTTCTCATAGAATTTTGGAACACGAGTCTCGCGTAATATTTATGTGCATCATCGGAGGTGAACCAAATATGAGTATAATTATGCTTGGAATTTAAAAAAATGGATGATATATAGAATGAAATTATTAAAAGTAAAATTACACTTTAATCAGAGTTGCAATTATGTAGAAAGCACACAAATATATAAATAGATAAGATTGTTAAATTATTAATATTATTGGTGTCATTCATACGTTTTTACATGCATTTGACTGTTATGAGTATTTAAAGTTTCAGTAAGAAATCCTCCCTAAATTATTCCCCGAACACTTAGAGTTACGTTAACACACATTTGCTAAGGAAAAAATCTACTAAAACAACAACTCACAAATTGGGCCAACGTGCCTTCAAAATAATGTACTCGCATGGGGTACCCACCTATGGACTGCGGAGCAACGATGTGTACGAAGCCTGCAGAGAAGAGGATGAGGCACACGGGCAGGCTGATCCAAGCCATGTACTTGGCGACGGGGTGGGTAGCCAGGTCGTTGTACAGCCAAAGACGAGCTGGAAATAATGAGCATAAATGATAAATCACGAAGGAAAAAAAAATCAGCGGCACCTGTGCTGAGACGAGCGGAAACGAAGAGCTGGTCTGGACAGAAATGTGGTGAAGTAGTTACTAACGTTACGGTGGGTGACGTAGCCGATGGAATTAGGAAAACAGATGGTGAACAATCATGTCTCGGTGAAAACATGAAGGAGAATAATTAAAGGTACCTGGATGTGGTGGAAATGAGGGATATGAAGAAAATATGCAGAATTGAGGAAAGTGGGAGAATTGAGTAGTGGTGAAAATGCTACGGAAGGAACAATACAAGGGACGATTTGCAAGTAATTGCAGTTGTATGTATACACGAGAATGAAGTGTTAGGACTATTTCAGAGAAGATTAGAAAAAAATTCTGGGTAGAGTGGTGGTCGCAGTCTTACCATAAGGTAAGAAGAGAATGGACATAGTATGGTGAAGATGTTATCAAATTGGAGAAGAAGACGCAAGAAGTGGAGTGGTGCTGAAAAGGACAATTCTGAAAAAGGATTGAAGAGTAGTTAACATTTAGAAAAGTTTGTAGAGAGGGTAATGATTATGTTATGGGCGTGTAATTTTTATGAAATCCCTCGGAACACGTGCTAAAGAAGTTTTAATTGTTTCCTGTTTAGGGAGAGGGAAAGGGGATAGGAGGGAGTAAATGTGAGGTAACGGATGGTTTGGAAAGGAATAAGGATACATAAAGTGTGGTTGAGAGGAGGAAGGAGGAGAAGAATAATGTTGGGGGGATAAATTTAAAAAGTTACGTGGAAGAATGACTAGGAAACTTAGATGCTGCCATTGTAGTACAACACAGGTGTTGTACCTGGGTCCTAGGTATGTTCTACCTTGGACCGTTCTTAATTATGTTGGAAAACGACAACTTATTTGGAAGGACAAAGTTATAGATTAAATTTTAAAGGAACTTTAATGTCTGAAAACAAAGTAAAGCATAGTTAACTTTTTCAGCTGAATACAGTCTCTATTAAATGTTCAAAAATAAGTTTCAACGACTGAATACATCTATTTAAAAAGAAAACGTTTAAAGCTGTCGAACTGATCCTCGGAAGTGGATCTAGAAACTTCATTAAATCATAATTCTTGTCGATTGTATTACATGGTAGGATCTTCATTAGCGTGTTTTGAGAATTAAGATCTTTTCATGTATTGCCCGTCATAAGGGCAATCCGATGAATATAATAATAATAATAATAATAATAATAATAATAATAATAATAATGTTAATAAATTAGTATTTACTAAAAAATTAAATAATTATTAAATAATACATTTTTCTTCACAAACTAATTTATATAAAAACCTAGTTTTAAAAGACATTTTTTTGGAATTTTTCTCCATGTTGCCTTCGGTATAGTAGCTATCAAAAGATATGGGCAAGTTATCGAAACCTATAAGTATTAACATACAATATAACCTAAAAGTATTATTTAAAATACGTTGTAATGAAAGAGTGAGTATTGATGCCAGTATATTACTGAATTATTAGTACCGCAACAGCCGCTGATTGATTATTTCGTACTTTCAGGCGCATCAACTGCTAATTGTAAAGTCATTAGTTCCGAAAATGTAGTACATGCTTTCTCATTGGGAAGTGACAGTGATATTCCCCCTGCTCGATGGTGATATCGGGCACCGACCTACACATCGTCTAGCGGGGTTTTCTCCAACCAGGACTGATACACTGACGATTCGGAGCGTGTCAACTGCTAAGGTCATTAGTCCCATAAGTGTAGTGTAGTTTTAGCGCGGGAAATGGCGGTGAACCCTCCCTGCTGGATGGCGAGATCCTGTTCCAACCTACCGTCGGCTAACGGGGTTTACCCTAAACCATTTATGTCCCACCAATGGGGTACCGCCCCAGCCGGGACAAACTCTAAATTCCCGACCCGTCTCCCGGCATGTGTGGTAGTACATGTAAGTGTGTGTGAAAGGAAGGGGTAAGGACAGGACAAGAGATCGTGGACGGTCCATGGCGTTTTTTAGGGTACTGCTCCGGCCTTCACCTGATATTGATAGGCGAAACCACGGAAAACTACCGATCAGAGCAGCTAGAACTCTCCTCCAGACAGCGGCTGTATTTCGCGTAGCCATCTAGCTATAGTAGAAAATCCTGGCATCGTGGGGACCAGAATCCTAGAACCTCCCGGTCAGAGGCACTGAAGTGATATCAGTTGATGCCCTGAGCCATCTAAGCCGGTCGCAACGGCCGTGCGGGGCGGCGAAATGGATGGTGTGGGTCCGAATCCGTCCGAGAGCAGTGTGCTTATTTAACGGAGATGCAAACCAGAGGAGTCTCACCGACGGTCAGTGTATGGGGGACGATGCCTGTCGAAGACGACCGTGATTCATGTGAACCGGAATGGTCACAAATTTAGACCGAATTTAGATCCCATACGCATCGTGAGTACGTTGAACTTCGCGTTGTTTCTGCTGTAATGCCAGTGCCTGCCATGCACACACACGATCTTAGGACCATGTAGATCAGCTCCGCTGGCCATACATCTTTTAAACCAATAACATCTTTGCAAGTAAATCGTGCGAAATCGTGCAAGTAAATCCTACGAACGGCATTGCCTTAAGGACCTTAAAAGTGCGTTGCAGTTGGATACACAACCTCCTGGCGAAAGAACTAGAAATCGGGTCTAAATCTCTAGCGCTACGCCAATAATGGCAGCCACCTACAACCTTAGGTGCACTGTCTCCAAAACAACTTCTTGGCCGAAGAGGTTCATAACGCAGAGGCAGACAGACGTCACGTGCCGACACGCTTATGCAGGCATCCATTCTACCGCAGTTCAGGGCGCGCAACATCATGAATAATACTTAGCGGCAGTGAACATAATCGACGACCTCCACAAGGCTATCCGAAGCAAGCGTCCCGTCATGCTGTCTCGAGTTGTCCTTCTCGGCGGCACTGCATGACCACACAGCGCCGGACTTGCGGGTACACAAGTTACTGATTTATTTATCTTCTCATCAGCTTGGGACATATCCCGTATGTGTAGTGAACGTTATAACCCAGAAGGTCGAGTTAATCGCCGCCCCGCTGGATGGTAGAACAAGCTCCGACCTACATGTCGGCTTGCTCCCCTACGAGTCATCTTCTTTAAGAGGCGTCGCCCCCAGCCAGGACTAGCTCCAAGTTCTCGCCGTAATGTAGTGTATCTATGTGCGGTAACGTAGTGTATCTATGTGCGGTAACGTAGTGTATCTATGTGCGGTAATGTAGTGTATGTGCGGTAATGTAGTAGTACATGTGTAGGCCTGTGTGGACCTGGAGGTTCTGAGGCTCGTTGCCGCCCGTGAGCGCGCAGAGCCTCGAAGGTAGCTGCTGCCACTCGAGTTGAACAGCCGAACGCTCGCACCCACAAGCCCAACATATTGTTCACAACAGTGAGCTGCAAGGCGTCCCATTTGCTCGCTCGTACTCGTTCGAAAGTTTTATCACCTGGAGTCTGAAGTTCGAGGTTCCTGCGTCCGCTAACGGATTCACGGGTTGAGCAATGACCCAAACGGCTTCGCTTCGCCACTTGAGGAAGGAGCAATACACATGAGAAAATTTGTACGGTAATATTGCATTTTTTTATCTACATTTAATACATATGAGCGAACTGAATGTGTGTGGAAATTTAATTAAATAATAAATGTTACACAGATTTCTTTTCGAAACAATGGATCAAAAAATGTATAAGTCTTTACGTATCAACAGTGCTCCATTTTTTTTGTAAATAAGATATATCAGTTGCAGGTAAGTTTAATATTGCGCGAAAACTACACGTTTACTAAAAGAAAATTATGACAAACATTTCCATCTTCAAATTTGTAGTATTATAATGTTAATTTTCTGCAATTTTCAAAAATACAGACATACCGCCACATTTTTGACCGTTCGTCATCATACATACATACATACATACATACGATGTGAAAAATAGAACTAGTGGTGTTACCAAAGCACTCACTTTCTCGCATTATTTCTATATGCTCCGCAATATTATACAATTACATAAACAAGCAAAAGTATTTTAAAACCCCAATTTTTCCCGTTCCGAGACTCGAACACAGATCCGCAGAGTTATATTACCGGCACATATACTATTACGCCACACAAGCGCCACATGGATCGAACTCGGGCACAGAAATAATAGGGTAAATGCGAGATTTTCGTAGAAAACCATCAAAAATCAAAATATCCGTTAGAAACTCCCAAAACCTCCAGTTCGTTCAGATTGATCACGGAATATCGACTTTGGAGAAAATCGGCTGAACGATTTAGGCGCTACAATTGGTCACACACGGACTAACAGCTGTAAGGTGGATTGATTGTTTGACAGTGATTCCAGGCGCGTCCACTGCTAAGAGCATTGGTCCCGTACGTGCAGAACATGTATTTTTCTCGGGAGGTAGTGATCTGAGTGGCTAAATCCAGCGCCGACCTACCGTAGGCTAGCCACTTTTCCCCAACCATAGGTGCATCGCAAAGCCGAGACAAACTCCAAGCTCCCCTCCAGTCTCCGGGCATGTGTGGTAGTGAGGTGCATGTAAGTGTGTGTGTACGTAAAGGGTAGTATAGGACAAGGAATGGGAAGAAAAGGTGGCGCGCGGTCCAAGAACCAATTTGGTATGGTACTGGTTCGGCATTCGCCTGTGTTCATCAGAGAAACCATTGAAAAAACTCCCGGTCATGGCAGCCGGCCGCTAGAATTGTCTTCCACAAAGTGAAGATTAGTGAAGTCTTCACTAGTGAAGTCGTAGGATTCCGCGGCCAGAGTCATGTGCGTGATCTGGGCTGTCCGGGTGACGCTGTGTCGAAGGCTGTGTTGCCGTTTCGACTATCATCAGGTCCTCATCTTCCTCATACCAGCCCTGAGGAAGACCACGACAAGATGGTCGAAACTTCGACAACACAGCCTTCGACGCGGCGTCACCCGGACAGCCCAGATCACGCACTATCTCACTAGTGTCGAAAATACTGCCATCGTCAGGACTCGGACCTAGCACTTTCCTGAACCATTCCTTCCTGACAGCGGTCAAGGATATCTAAGTCTGTCCCATAGGTAGTGTATATATTTTATTTCGATTTCATGTTGTTAGACTCATTAATTCACTTAAATCGGTTCATATGGATTCACACATAGACAACAATTGATATGACGTGACATATTGTCTAATGACAGTTGAAAAAATGTTTAAAAGTTGCAAATTGGAAAACCATATAAGGCATGTATCGTTTATTTATGTATATATTGATTATATTTATGCGTAGAAGGGCTTTACTCGAATCCTCAATAGTTTCTCCAACAACACATTCATCAAATTAAAATCCCCGTGTGAGACTTGAACCTTGCAAGAGCTGAATCCGTACACGCCACTTAACAACCTCGACCATTCGGAGGAACAAGCTATGCTACCTCTATGCTACCATAACAGTCCTAAAGAGAGACTGTTTCAGTTCTAGCATTTGGGGAACCGAAAAATTGAGAAAATGTGGAAAATGTCCTTTGGGTGAAGTTCGAACAGCCCCAGAAGACATGTGGCAGCAAATTAAACAGGAAATTTCAAGTGTAGAGTGTGTAGCGTATTAGAACTAATGTAGAGCAACCAATGGAAATAAGATTGTTTTTTCGAAGAATTGCAAAATATATTAAAGAAGATGGGCACTGTTTTGAACATTTGTTGAAGTAAAACATGTCGACTTGAGAGAAGGGACTCTCCTAAAAAGAGCACACTTCTGTGTGAGAGGCGGGGGTACCTTCTTGAAACCAGCTCCCGGCCGAGAAGCCGGAACAGAATGCTACTACGTCCACGTCTTTATACCTGGGTCTCGCTAAAGGTAGGTTTTAAAAAAGAAATTGATATCGTCTGTATACACGAACAAGAATTATCTAATTTTCCGTTACCAGTCCCCGGCAATAAGAATTTTCCTGTCGAAAATTCGCAGTTTTCCGACGTACTATTAGAATACTTTCTGGTTTAATGAAGTAAAGGCGAGTAAGTCAAAACAGAATTAATATGGAACGTATGAAGATTCAGAAATTAAGAGAAAAATCTCCATTATTTTATGTTAATTTATACAATTCACATACGTGAAAACAACATTTACATGTAAGTGAAAAGAGACCAATGATACAAATTCAGTAACAGCAAAAACTTTATTAACATTAGTTTTGAAATAAACATACGAGTACTGTGGACGTTGCGACATCTGTTTGCCATTTAAATTACTATATTTTAATGAATCTCACCGATAAAACTCGGGATAAAATAGAGAACAATTCTTGAAATAGGAATACATCTAAAACTGCACGTTCCGTTGCGAAAGTTATCGCGAAACTACTGAAACGAAATGTGCAGCTTCATAATACCTTCCTCACGGACAGACGCCTACCGTGAGATGCCGCGTCGACTCACCCTTGTTGCACATGCTGATGCCGCGGTCCATGAAGAAGCTGAGCAGGGCCATGATGACGCCGAGCAGCGCCAGGAAGACCCAGTCCTCGCCGAGGCGCGCGAAGGTGTGCCGCCAGACGCAGGCGGCGGCGGCGGCGACGCGCTGCGCGCACGGCCCGCGCGCTTTGGCCTGCAGCTCCTTGTTGCGCAGGCGGTCGTCGCGGCGCCGCCGCCGCTCCAGGGCCCGCACGCGCCGCGCCTCCTCCTTGGCGAACTCGCCCAGGTCGCGCGTGTAGCGCCCATACATCTGCAAACAGCCACCGCCACACCACTCACAGCATTTTCGTACGTAATTGCGCAGTCAAACGTTATATCGATTAGCTCTATGAATAAACAAAGTGAAGGCGAAAGAGTAGCGAAGTGAAGTGAAGTGAAGAGGTAGTGTGGGTGGAGAAGAAAGCCGGATGTTTACAAAGTCAACTTAAATATTCATATTGTGATTCTGTATTATTTAAAAAAACGCATCCACGACTGTATCTAGTATTTGTGCATACGTATATGTGTATATGCATATATCTGTGTGGCCAGTACATTTTTTCTGGACTGTAAGTGTGCAAATGTAGATGTGTGTATGTACGAGTCAAAGGTGAGTGTTGAGTGGGCAATCATGTCTATGGACGGGCTTCGGTAAATGGGTGCATGTATGTATTCAGGCATATATGTACGTAATAAATCAGATTGGGATGTAATCTGCCTATCAATAGTCTGTAAAAGCTGTGCGTATGTGTATGTAAATGTGTAAAATTATTATTAATGTTAACGGTTGAGTTTGCATATGTCTCCAAGGGCAGTATTGCAATATACCATCTTTTGTAGTAGTATTTACTGTAGTTTCTTTTATTGTGTTATATTTTAAAATATTTTTGTATTGCAAATGTATATGTGTTGTATATCTTTATATTTATGGTTACCACTTGGTAATTATTGCTATTATTGTTATATTACATTACATTATATTATTATTATTATTATTATTATTATTATTATTATTATTATTATTATTATTTTACATTATTATATTCGACAAGCGGAATTATCTGCAAAATTTCAAACTAGTGGAATTCGGCTGGACTATTTTACGAATAAAAGTCACAAATCGATTTAATAGTATGAACATAATATTAAAAATAGCGAAAAATATTTCTTGGAGGGTTGTTTCAGAGTCTATACTGATACTGCAGTTTCCATCATGGAAGGAGTATTTATTTTCCAAAACAATTTAACATCATCTGTGACAAGATAGCAAAAAGTAAACGTGTGAACGTTTTGATTTTAGGCGCCCGTGACTGGTTTATAACATCTCATTATAAAATGCTATTGGCCGAATGGAAACTATAAGCTAAAGAGTGGAATAGTCACACCAAACTACCGCACACTGCAGAGTATACAGTGCACCTTTTATCGACTTATCTGCTCAAAATCGCGATCCGCATTATATGCGCGTATAAATTGAGTACCTCCTCTTAAAAACGAACGTGTGATTCAGGCGGTTAAAGAATCAGAAAACAGGGAACAGCACATTAACAAATTTTACGGTGTACTGAAATGCGGTGCGAGTGTAAAGTTTGTCGTATTGCACTGTAGATGACTATGCACTATGTCAATATACCCTTGTCATAACACATTAGTAGTTCTTATGAATATGGACAAAGCGCCATTAAATTTGTGCTTCAGTTTGAGAACGTTTATACGTTTTTTAACGTTATGAAGCACGAGCAATCCACAAGCGCTAAAGTCGACATAAGTGATACAATGCCGCTTAGAATATGTAAGTATTCGTCCATGAAAACGTACTTGTATTTAATTATATTTTCTATTTGAATTTTAAGACGAGCGCAAAAGCATATGGATGTAGGGGAATTCCCTGGAGTCTTCTAGGAAGTAGAGAAATCTGGCTGTGCATTCCGAATAAACATAGGTAACACTAGGTAGGAAATACAAAGAGCAATGTCCTGGTTGCCAAAACAAATCAGAACCATAATACTATTAACTCAATTTTAGTACAAAATGAACCATGCACACATAGGGAGACCCGGTGATCCAACAAAAAATTAAAATTCTTTGCCTAGTTATAACTCATAATATTATCACGTAATCAACTTAATTTTCATTCCCTGCCACGATTTCCTGGTATCATAAATAACCGGTGCAATGGCCGTGGTCACGATCTAAGGAAGATGCAAGAATGGCACTATCTCCAACTTTCCTCTGGCTTTTAGAAATCAGGATAACGTTTCCAAAGCATCCAAGAGTTACCACTCAGATTTCCTCTAATATGAAACTCTGCATAAAATATCTACGTCCACAAAATTCTACAAATAGTATTTTCGAAGCCACATATCAAACAATTATTTAAAACAATAGATCGGTCCCGATACACTTTTGTTATACAAAATATTGTATTTATATAAAAAGCACTGTAGTCCAATGTGTTTCATCGAGATTCCTCTTTCATACGATAATTTTTCACTCGCTCCTGATTTAAGAACAAGCAAGGCAATTGCAGAAAGATAGTTTTGTGTGTGGTGCTTGTAAGGTGGAATCCTAATCTTAGTGATTTGACGCCGTTTCGACAAATAATGTCTTGTTGGTAAGTCTGCCAATCACCAATGAAGCCCATTTCATATTACTATTATCCATTGCTGTTAGTTTGTACTTTATGTATTCTTAATAATATTGTATCATTATTATACTAAATTAATTTTAATGTAGGTCTAAATTGCTTCTAATGTAAATTGTAAACTTGAATCACATGTTGCTCTTATGGTACCCATATATTTTTCGTTTACATTTTAGGCAAGAAAGACCCTAATAATAACACAAAATTGTGTAATTGTTTTTATCCATATTGTTTTTCAGTAATTTCCTTCTTACACTAAAACTATTTAATGATGCTTTGTTTGACAGACGCATGAAGATAGACTGGTAAAACTTTTTTTAGGTTGGAAAGAGAGACACCATTCTTTTCTGTAAAGCGCTGAAAATCGCAGAAGAAAATAATGAACATAATTTAATTTGCGCTCTCCGAGGACGCTTAAATAACCCACGCGACTACATGTACTTTTAACTTCAGGCGTGTGTAAGTGGGTAGCTTTTTCCCCTGCACTTGTCGGCCTGCAGTTTTGTCGCGTAGTTGTTCCGAGCAGGGCCGTACACGAGGGGCCCTTGTCGCGCTGACCTTGCCCATCCCACCTCCCCCTCCACCAAAAGTGACCTCGCTCCGCAGCACTCGCTCTGCCCGGCCCGGCCCGCCCGCTTCACCAGCAGCTCAGCTGAGCACTTCACAAATTGAACCACTGCAGCGGCACGCGTGGCCAATTCCATGAGGCTATGCGATAGATGTGTCGTCAGTAGGGAACGGAATTTATTGGAATAAAAACTAGTTGTGCTACAAAACACATACATTCTCGCATTATTTCTAACTGCTCCGCTGTGTAATACTATTACAAAAACTTGTAAAATGTATTCCAACCAGCAAAAAAGAAGTTAACTTGCCGACACCCATACCACTACGCTAAAAGCGCCGTATGGCAACAGCCTCCGTAAGAGCGCAAAGTAATATTATTTGGGACAGTTAAGAATACATTACGTTAAAAGAAAAACTAGGTTGGGCTAATGGTTAATAACATATTTAAATTTCAAGTTGATAATTAGGTAGTATTTAATTCAATTTCATCAATCATACAGTTCATATACATGGATAAATGACAGTTGATTCGACGTGAAATAAGTTTTAGAAATTTAATAAGATGGTTAAAAAAATGTCTCCAAGTTGCAAATTCGAAAAGCACATACAGACATCCGGTTTATCTATCTCTTGATTGTATTACTGAGTAGAAGTGCAACAAATGATTTTAAATAAATTTTCTCGAATTCTCAATAGTTTTCTACAAAACATATTCATCAAATTAAAATCCCTATGCGTGACTCACACCGCCGACCTTTTGGTCCGAAGCGCTGAATCCATGCACGCCATTTAACAACTTCGGCCATTGGAGTCGGACACAGGATGTACTTAGAAATTGTTTGAAAAACAAATCGGTATGGTGTTCGAAATTGCCCCATGCAAGCATTTTAAATATCCGAACACAACGTTGCTGATCAAGCCTAAATGAATTGAGAGCGGCTGAAAGAAAGGTCTACCCCTAGAGACGTACTTGCATAGTAGTATTCACCACATCATGAACCTTTTATTTGAAAGAAAAAACATATGTAGTACATACTATCTCGTTTGCGAGTAGTCTGCGCTCATGCGAAGAGTCTTACTGTGCCGCCAGGGATGAATCCCGGAGAAAGGGGATAGTTTAAAGGGAAGATGCACCCCACCCAAAATCCAAACACACGGTAAGACATCTGTTGGGACGGTCCATTCGTCCAATGATCAATAAAAAGATCAAGAAGAATAAATAAATAAATTTAAGAATAATGCGGAAGCAATTCGAAAAGGGGGTACAAAAATTCAGAAGAACTGAAAGAGGCAGAAATATACTTACACGGAATGACAATTGAATATAGGCAACTGATGTAAGTAGCTTTCGAAATTAGTTCGAATTTCGGCAAAGCAGGTGAACCAGAGGGCAATGAACTTTGGGGAACGCGGCGAATTAAAAGGCAAAACTTTCAGAACCTCTGATAGGAGCCAAACCAGAATAGAAAAAAATGGAATATGGAAAAATGTTCCAAAAGATCTCGGCGACTCAGGAAAGCGAGCTTTTTTGTTTTGTTAAAAAAACAGTCGAAAGACTAGACTGACTGGAGAAGACACATATGGATGCCGGAGCTTCGCGGGATCATAGATGCCGAGCCGACAACATGCTGTAGCATGTGCTGGCAATTTTCGTGTTTTGGAAAGATTGAAATTAATTATCGGAGAGAAGGCGTGTTGGAGTATGCGTTGACTTCAGTAATTAGATAGTTGGAATTCAATGGAAGTCCTGGATTTAGTAGGTTTTGCCTAGAAACGCATAGAAGTGTGGTAATTTGGAAATGGCGAGCTGACGGAATGGTATGATGAAATGGTGGATGGAGCGAATTCACGGGCTGACGGCATCATCATTATATTCAGGGAAGTGGACATCCCAGATATTACCCGCGCGCACAGAATATATATTTATGAGAAGGTCAAGCACTGTAATAAATTTGGTAAATATCTTGAAATAACGTGTATGGCCATCAAACTAATATCGTACTCAGTATGAATGGGAATTATGTATATATTGTTTTTGTATAAGGTGTGCATGATACGTTAGATTCATTGTTATTGTGTTTAAGGGTATTTTTTGTTTTGTGTTATGATTTTTATCTGCAGCGTCACACAGGAAAGTGGCGACGGCACCCATTAATAACGCCGAATAAATCAACGGTGCCATTGGTCACGGTGCTGTATATATTTGAATGATGTCTATGTTTTTTTTGTTTATAGATCAAGGAAAGTAAATTTTCCTCCCATCACAAAAAAAATTATAGTTATCATTTTCTTATCCTGTACAGGAGGGACTTCAGTCTCACGATCCTAATATAAATATTTCAGTGCCAATGCCGCTCGTGCCGGAAAGATTAGTATTAAAATGTAACCAGAGATTTTGTATATCAGGTAAAATAAATAACAGATGTAAAAATAATTACAATACAGATAGAGACACGACATAAAAAAGTTACACTGTAAAAAAATATTTGGCAATTTTCGATTGAGTTACGCAGAGACTCTGAGAAACATGAGTAAGCACGTAGTGGAGATTACTTCTGCGTTGCAAAACATCCGCTCATCCTTGATTCCGAGGACGCGGTTTCCGGAGAGGGGGTGACAATTCAATGCGAAGGCCCGATGATTCTGTACCGTATCGGTCTAAAAAATATCGTTCGGGACCGCACGACAAAAAACATTTCTCACATTTCTCTTGACACAACTCAAAAAACATTTAACCAGCGTAGAAATCCTAATCATTCTTGGGCCTCTATTCTGAAAATGAATGTGTTAACTACATAATCCGTAAATTACATAAATTAAATAATATGCAACAACGCAGATCGAAAACCTCTAATAAAACATTAGCAACTCAAGTGCATCAGTTCATCGTATTATGTAATGTAATTCTGTAATGTTGTAAATTTTACATAGCGTGGTACACAAACGAAAATTTAATGAATTTATTTCCTGAATGCGATCCCAGGACGCGTCGTAGGTGTCGAACGAGTAGCATAGCTGATTGCAATGGGCGTAAATTAACAGACGAAGTGACAGACTCGCTGTAAATACCCCTCGCTGAACCACTATATTCTCCAATGCAGTATACTCTTCTACAACTCCAGTATATTCTTTCATTTTATTATTGTTGCCGTTCCTTGAAATAACTTTCCTTCATTAATTCTAAGCAATAATAAGATATAATCTTAATTAAATATTCTGGTGAAGAGTAAATTATTACAGATTTCTTCTACGAGACACTTTCAACATATTGTTGAACACGGTCGCGTTATTACTGGGTGTTTGCGGGGACTCTTTTTCGGGGACCCTTTTTCGGGGACCCAGTGCAGTGCTCCGGTCGCACCAGCCTATCTACCCAACACTCTACACGTAGACAATATGGATAGTAACTTCGATGGCGTGTGGATCTCCGTTCACCTATCCCTTCATCTGGGCATCCAACAGTTTCAAATAACGTTCCTGTTTCGTTTACTAAAATATTCCGACTGCCCTCGGGTGACTCGTGAATAGTGTGCTCGCTTTCTGTAAGCCGATACCGGATTTGATTTCCGGCCTGGACAAAAATTACGCTGTAGCTTTCTAATAAAAATCTTCTCAGTTTCTACAGCTGTGTCACGAAAGAAAAAGCTCAGGCGATACAAGTAACAAGTACGGCGATGTGAATACGTCATGTTCGCCATACATACGTCTCCCATACTCGCACGCGTGGATAATAAATTTTTTAAAAGGGCGACCCTAAAATCTCAAATACATACAAATATTCCGCGTCAAGTTTCTTTTGTTAAACTATTCTTTAAAAAACATTACGATTTAAACTGTAAAATGGTTTCCCAAAATTTTTATTTCAGAATTTAATTATAACCACTGGTCGACACATCAAAAATTCCGCAGATCGAAATCATACAAACCGGTTTTCCATAATGTGGCACACACTGTTCGAGAAATAATACTCTCGTATAACACCGCAATAAATTAAATATATATATATATATATATATATATATATATATATATATATAGTACAGTACTACTTAGCATAAGATTTTAATAACGGGAAAATCTGGATAGAATACAGAGAAAAACACGAAAACGTACTTTCCGGGCACATAGGAAGAACGAACGGGAGTCTTTAGAAATCAGGAAGGTTAAAGTAAGAGGGTCCGTAAGTAAAGCAGATGCCGAATATCCAGTGTGGAAAAGTATCTCTGTGTACCTATGTACTTTAGTAGGCGGCTTCGGTAGTGTAACTGTTAGCGGGTTCAAAACCAACTGAAGCCGTGGATTTTCAAGGGCCAAAATTTCCTACATATTTCTTCGTTCGGAGGGGAAGTACAGCCGGCTGAGCCATGTTGTAGCTTTACTACATGTAAAAGATCAAGCCTCTGACAAAATTTAAAATCGTCCAGTGATACGTCCTTTCTCTACAACCCGTAAGCGGTAGCGGTTTGGGCGTGGTCAGGCGGAAGAGCACTCCCGATGGCCTGAGCCTCGCCACAGAATATAAGGCAGGGTTGAATTGAATTAAAATTAGTATAGGTGGATCACAAGTACAAAATACAGTTGAGGGCTCAGAGAATAAATGTTGGAAAATTTTCCTTTACTAACCGAACTATTATAGACTAAAAATAAGTTATGCCAGCGAGTCTTTGAACCCTCTCCTGTTGGTATTCAAAAATGAATTATTTAATAAATGTACATGTTTATTCATTCATATCTTTGGCAGTAATTATTGTTATTATTATTTATTATGGTTATTATTAAACACATAGTCTAATGATGATTAATGTCGTGCTTGTATTGAAGCGTCATGTGATGAAGGGCCATGTAGTATCGGGAAGTGGAGTTAGAAAATCATGTGTTTTATGTTTTTAAATAACGATATAGAATAGCCATAAATATGTAGAATGATTGCAATTATTATAACTATTATTATATAATAATTATTAATATTATTATTTCAAAATGGTCTGAAAATATATTATTTTACAATCAAATACTTTTAATTGTATACTAGCTTCAAAAAGTACTAAGCTACTAGCTTAAAAAATATTCCCATATTTAATTATTCATTTTATAAGTATTCAATAGCCAATTTTTCTTTATTATGTGTTTGTAACGTCTATGACGTCACTTCAGTAGAATTTCCATGTTTGTAGCGATCGTTGTATTTGCATAGCAAAAAGTGTTTGCCGTGTGTGTTTGTTTTATGTCGGTTACAGATCAACGCTCAAACAAAGTTTTGTATTTTTACACAACTCTCGCCACAAATCAAAACAACGAGATGCTGGAAGAAGCTCGAGATGCAGCAACGGAAAAAAAGGTATCTCTGGCATAATCGTTTCAGTGAAAGTCGCGATAGCGTAATAGACGAGCCGCGGAGCAGCCGACTAACAACTGCGACAAATGAAGTAAACACTGACCAAGTACTCATTGCTGCAAGGAGTGACCGAAGAAAGAGTTTTGAGTTATCGGCAAAAGTCGGAATTTCAGTTGGAAGTATTCACACAATTCTTCACAAACATCTGAACATACATTACACATCGCAAATGTTGGTTCCAAAAATTTTGCCTCCCGAAAAAGAAAAACGAACAAACAAGAATGGTCCTTGCTGGCTACCTAATAAGTATTGCTGATAAAAATAATTTTTTGACTAACATAATTGCTGGAGATGAAACTTTGTGCTAGTTGTAAGACCCGGTGCCTAGATGACTGTCATGCGAGTTGAAATCCAAAACATCTCCTAGGAAAAAAAAATTCTAAGGACACTAGCAGAGACACAGTTATGTTGGAAGTTTTCTTTGACACACAGGATCTTGTCTACAATGCGTTTATCCCAGAAGGTCGTACTGTAACAAAAGAACTGTATGTGGAAAGTAAGAAGAAAACATTCGGAAAAGTGGGCACAAAGCTCCTGGTTTTTGTTTTGATAACGCACTATCACGTCGATCAGTGTTAGTACAAAATTACCTTGCCAGGCACAACGTTACTGCATCGGATCATCCTCCGTACTCTCCAGACCCGTCACCATCAAAGTTTTTTGTCTTTTCACAGCTGAAAACTCTTCTGAAAGTGCGTAAACGTGTAAACGATGAATTTCTAGAAAATGCTACGAGAGCACTACGACTAGTACTCGCAAAATGACTTCCAAGGTATGCTTCCAGTCACTTTTCACGCGCTAGCAGAAGTGTGTCACTGCGGAAGGGAAGTATTTTGAAGGGAATGTTGTGTACATTGCGTAATGGTATCTTGTTTCTGAGTTATTAACAATTTCCGGGAATTTTGAAGATAGCGTGTATAAACTAAAGTGTGCTCCGACAAGGTTTAAAAAACCTCTTTGTAGCAATAACATATCTACCCATCTACGCCGAGAATATAAAAAAATTGCTGTTCAGTAACCAACATGTAAATATAAAATGTTTAACGGAGGGAAGCCTCTTTTCTCAGCTGAGTCTAAAGCAGGGACGCAATGAGGATGGGAATCCAATCGGTAGAGTAGACGGAATAACAAAGTCAAATATTTGTATTTTTTCACTCAACTTTAATTGTTTTTGTATTTTTTCTAAATCCCTTGGTACATAACGAAACCACAGACACTTCTCACATGGCCGGAGGCTGTAAAATTTTTACCAGTTTCTGTGCATATCAGAAAATAGTAGTATAGGTGTGACACAAATTCGCTATTTCACAGTTTTGGACAATTGTTTTACCTTTCAAGGCCTCTACTATTTAAAAAAAACAAACAACATGTATGGTCTCTGAAAAATTTAAACATCCATTTTGACCATGAAACCCTTCTCAATATCTCAAACCAAAGTAACCAATTATCCGATATTATGAATATCTTAAAAAAACCGAAACACGAACATAATCCGATGCAATTGGTTCAGGTTCCAGCAGTATTCTTAATGAAGTAATAATGGTTTCGGGTTCATTCACTATTGAAACTGTTTTAATATTTACGGCTTTATGCCTTGCCATGCCATCCACACTGCGCCTTTACCGCGTTCGTAACATTTTTATGCTTGCCGGTCGTGCCTCGGAAGAGACCATGATGCTGGACTTCATAGCCCTTGTCACCTTCTTCAGTGCACTCTCATTCAATACACATTGTTCAAACCAGTTGACAAAGTTTTCAACAGTTTATAAAACTGAGTTGAGCCTTACTGAAAACCGCATTGCCCCAAGAAATGTATTTTACCGCCAGCTAGAAGAGCCGAGCGCCAGTTTCTAATGCCTTAAATAGTTAGTTCATTGGGTGCAGTTACAGGTTAGGGTTAGTAATCACGAGTAATTGACATTCCATTATCGCCACTCTCATTAATATTGTAACAATTGACACAAAATAATTGAAATTGATTTAAATGGATTGTTCACAAATACTTAAATTCTAAGAGTCCCCCTTGTTTACTTTCATTACAATTTTAATTAAATACGCAATGTACTAACATTTATTCAAAAAATTATCATGCAAATAATATTTCTTAAACACGAAATTTTACGTTGAATTCTTGAATTCTAGCTACATAAATATATAGGTTTTATGCAATTTTTCTCGTTAGAGGAATGACAAATAATAGGAAATACAACAGCCCCTGCACAAGTTAGCCAATGTTTGTGAAATGATTGTGAATCATTTCTACGTTTTACTCATCGTCCACGACGTCAATTTGGTTTGGTATGAACGAATGTCCAAATAACCGGTCATATGACTGAACAGGAGGTAAAGGTAGCAATAAGGATACGTTACAAAATCAAACACGCAGCTGCTGCTGCTCGTCATTAAGGCGCCATTGGCGGCGTCAACTTGTGCCTAGCAAATGTCAAGCACACACAAGATTTGTAAGAATTACAGATTGATAAGAATTACTCAGTCTCCCAAGGCCGACAACAAAAAGAAAACGGTTACAAGGGACCACTATTTTGGTAGATACAGCACATATTCAACTATTACCTCACAAAATCACCAACAGAACGGAGACATTCCTTGTGTATCCCTGTGTCAAGGTCTGCGGCATGGGGTAGGTACGAGTGTTTGACAGACACCTGCAACACGTCACTGCCATATAAACTGACACAACAGGAATTACTTGAGATCTACGAAAAGAGTGAAACCGCTGAGGAGAGAGATCTGAACTTTAGTGTGGATGCTTGGTCATACATGGTCTTATATGACTATATATGACAGACGCCACACACGGCTCTGTACACAACAGAATTTCTTTTACACTTCCGCAGGAAGGAGTTAGTTGTTTGGCAGAGTTGCTGGTCTCTATCAGTGGTGGCTGGTGCCCCTCTCCCCGAAAATGTAGGTGTCAGCTCCATCGAAAGACGGGAATTAATCCTATATTGAGAGCACTAACCTATGTCTTCTTTGTAATTAAGTATTATTATTGTTGTTATTATTATTAATGTCATTATCATTATTA
>BOPP01000115.1:2211793-2230437 GCA_017312745.1 Gryllus bimaculatus
TACACACACATAGTCAATCTCTCTCTCTTTCTCTTACACACACATAGTCAATCTCTCTCTCTTTCTCTCTCTCTCTCTCACACACACACATAGTCAATCTCTCTCTCTTTCTCTCTCTCTCTCACACATAGTCAATCTCTCTCTTTCTTTCTCTCTCTCTCACACACACATAGTCAATCTCTCTTTCTCTCTCTCTCTCTCTCTCTCACACACACACATATAGTCAATCTCTCTCCTTCTCTCTCTCTCTCTCACATAGTCAATCTCTCTCTTTCTTTCTCTCTCTCTCTCTCTCTCTCTCTCACACACACACATAGTCAATCTCTCTCTTTCTCTCTCTCTCTCACACACACACACATAGTCAATCTCTCTCTTTCTCTCTCTCTCTCACACACACACATAGTCAATCTCTCTCTCTCTCTCTCTCTCTCTCTCACACACACATAGTCAATCTCTCTCTCTCTCTCTCACACACACACATAGTCAATCTCTCTCTCTTTCTCTCTCTCTCTCTCTCTCTCTCACACACACACATAGTCAATCTCTCTCTCTCTCTCACACACACACACACACACACACACACGCAAACACACACAAAGTCAATCTCTCTCTCCTCTCTCTCACACAAACAAACACATAGTCAATCTCTCTCTTTCTCTCTCTCACACACAAACACACATACACACATAGTCAATCTCTCTCTCTCACACACACACAGTCAATCCCCCCCCTCTCTCTCTCTCTCTCTCACACACACACACAGAAACTCTCGTATAGACACACACACACACACACACACACACAGAAACTCTCGTATAGATTTGAATTTCATGAAAGTTTATGTCTAAACTGTTCTTCCCATACACGGAAAGAAAATAACCGATGTTCAAAAGAATAGCAAAATACATGACATATGAATATCTCTATTTGTTTTAGAAAATTTTGATAGCCACAAACTCAACGGTTCAATTATCGTTGTAAATGTCTTCCGAACGAGCAAATCAACACTTTATAAACAGTTATAGTAGACTGTAGCCCGTTATCAAGTTAAAAGGAGTGCACGTGGTGGATGTCCTCGTGTCATCGACCACGAGGCCACGTTGATACGAGTTGATGGTGATCGTTGGAGCAAATTGCGCCCCCTATGAATCATCCTCATTCATCAGCCTGCATTTTGAACACCAGTCATGGGTGTATAAATTTCTCTATTTACCAGTTTAGCTAAGTAAAGTAGGTATGCAACATTTTGTTGTCTTTGTTGTCTTCTTATACTCTATTGTTAAAACAAAATGCATAACGTAAGTAATCCATATTGAATGCACTTCGGTACGTAATAATGCCATAATAATGGTAACTGTTGTAAGCTACGTTTAATTTGCAAAAAACGTATACATTATTATTTTACCGTCAATACTCTCGCTGTTTGCAATGATTTAAGATGTTAATATGCAGTTTTCACGAATGAAGGTATGATAATGAAGGTATTAACTACCGTAAAACGTAATTAAAAAGTAGTTGTTTTTTTTGCTGATATACTGCCGACGTGATATGTAGGCATTTTTTTATAACATACGTTTAGAAGTATTTAGTTTCATAACAACTCCACAAAAATGCGTCTTCTGATAGTTATAACTTTTAAAAAAATTGTTAAATTGCTTTTTACATTTTGAATTTTGAGCACTGAAAAACATTCGGATATTGTGGCCACAACTGCAACCTTTTATAATCAACTGAATGGAAAGGGAAAGTGTGAGTGTTGGATGAAGAAATTTATTCACGAAGACTTCATTAACGACCATACATACCATACTTACTCTGCCTAGTAACACAATAATTCGCTGTTGTTCAATGAGGCCGACATTACATAAAGTAAGTCGAACATAATTAAAACTGAACAAAATTTCATTCCAAACATAATGCTACACTACGTATGGGAAAGAAAGTATTATTAGAGTAGTATTATGATTATCAATATGGAAATTATATGTTTTCTGTTATGGAGTGATTTCTGTCTTCTTTTACTTGATCTATCACAGTGCCATATTGTAACATTAATTTACGAGCATTTGCGAAATAATTATGTGAACTTTAAAATAATAACAAATACATTTACAGTAAATCCTTTCACTTTGCGAGATTGATGAAAATGAAAATTTATAAATTAGCAAAAAGAAATAAAAATAATATTAACACACAAATGCAAATTACACTTCAGTAGATTGAATGTCTAGTAAAAATAAGAAGAAAAGCTCTTAGCAAAAATGAAAACATTGAATTCGCATCTATGTAACTGTACGTCAATTGCACGTATCAATTTAACGTGACATATGCAACTGTACGTCAGCTGCAATACTTTTCTGAACTTCCAGCGGCACAACTTCATTGATTCTTGTTTCAGCTTTATTCACACGCTCGACTTCTACATTAGACATCGCGAATCTGTAGACTTCTTGTTTTAAGTAGCTCCAGAGAAAATCCAAACGTGCTAGATGAGGAGACCTCCCAGACCACGCTGTGACGCATGATAAGCGGTGGCCGTAGCGCACGCATAGAATAGCAAGTTAAAGAAATGATTATTTAGCGATTTCAAATCTATGTTTTTGAGAATGAGTATAATATTATTTACTTTATATTGTTTAAAAATCAATAACAATAATAAATGATATTTAATAATATCTATTATTATTGTTATTTATTTGTTTGTTTACTATTTATTCATTATTTATCGTAAAAAGAATTAAAGATGTGTTGATAGAGTGGTCTCCCGGCATGAATAGTAGTGTAGTGCATGCAAGTGTGTGTAAGGGGTGAATATAGGACAAAGAAGAGAAAGCAAAGGTCTGTGGCCCGCACTGCTCCGGCATTCGCCTGGCGTTGGTCGGTGAAACCTCACAAAACTACCGATCAGAGCAGTCGGGCGCTAGAATTCCCCTCCCGACAGCGGCTGAATTCGACCTAGCTCTGCAGCCGCGAAAATCCTGCCACCGTCGGGACTCGAGGCCTAGGACCTTCAGGCCAGAGGCGTTGCTGTGATATTAGTTGATGCCATGAGCCACCTAAACCGGTCCGCGAGAACCTGGAGATCGACAATTTGAGTAACTATGTTCCCCACTGTACTGTAGAAAACGCGCACAAGTAGTTAAATTACATTATGTCCAGGAGAGAAACAAGGTCCATCTCAGCATTCGCTGAAAGAATCAGACGATCCCTGGTCGAGATGGTGTCATTTACCCAAAAGCTGAGATGCAATTGTTCCAAGCACATTTAATATTTTAGAAATATACCGTATAAATGGTGACTAATGTACTAAATATCATTGTGAATATTCACTTACTTTTTATGCTCGGTATAGTGTCTAATAGTATAGAAGACCAGAGATAGATGAGAGATAGATGCAGGTACGCAGAAGGAACTATTTTACTTGACACAAACTTTTATGTCATCTGGCAATGTATTGTAAAATAATATAATGCATTGTAAAATAATATAATGCATTGTAAAATAATATAATGCATTGTAAAATAATATAATGTATTGTAAAATAATATAATGTATTGTAAAATAATATAATGTATTGTAAAATAATATAACGTATTGTATGCGAATTTTTTGTAGTGTACTGTTCATTCTGAACACAGGAACTGTGAACATGATTACTACGTCGAGTGTTATAACTATGGGCCATCCACATAGCTTCATAACGGTTCACGATTTTGAAATATTGTTTTCGCTTAACAATGCGGATTCATGGGGCCCGTTATATACTGTTGAGATACTGTTGTTTTCTTTCAATTTGTGGCGTCTTCAAGCCCTTTGGGGGGCGTTGAGCACTTTGCGCTTTCGGAGTGAGTAATCCTCCATGAATATTTCAATATGTTATATCCGTCACGTCTCGTCCTAGTGAGGTGCCAAGAGGAGAGCCAAGTAGCAACTTCTCGTACCCGCCTCTTACTATGCGCTCCTGCGTCACTACCCAGCAGCCAGAGTTGGGAAGGAATGAGGATTGGGGTAAGATGTAGGACACTTCACAGGGGTTGGACTAGCCCTTGTGAAGCAGCCAAACTGTTTTTGTTGCAACAAATTTCACATGCAATTGTCCGGGATTCGACGGGAATCGAACCCGAGCCTCTATGGTGAAATGCGAGCGACTGCGCTGTGAGTCACCAGATGACCTAGTTAGAAAGCATATTGGTTTTCGAGAAATTTATTCATCTTTCTTTTATTAAATGGAATAAACTATTTTGCTCACTAACAATGGATAAATCATAAGAAGATGAATACAAAGATGTATCACTTGTTAACGTTTTGATAGTAGTTTGATTATAAAATTATACTTTCTGATGTGTGATTTTAAAGTAAACCTCCCAAAATTTCCTCTTGCAATTGTCGCCTTTGGGGAAAGTGGCTTTCGCGATGCCGAAGCTGTTATAGGGAGAGGGGAGACTGAGAGAAGTGGCAGTCACGGTACAGGCGCAATTACAGCAATCTGTGATCTTGACTGGAAGGTCAGAGGATCAAACATCAATATTAACGATTAGAATGAAAGACTTTTCCATTGACTCTTCAGAATTGGACATTACTTTCACTGATTGTAATTCAAAAGTATCGATCATTGAAATAAACGATGTTGAAACATTGTTTGCATAAGGAAGTTAGTAATACAGGTAATTTTCAAACTTATCAAGAAACCATTTCGATGTCTAATGGCTGCAAGATCAAGACATAATTTCAAAGCATTTCAAATAAAGGAAAGGGAGTGAGTTGTTGAAGATTGTCACTGCAATATATCCAGATAATGCATCGTAATTTGAATAGTAGGTACAATTTTTTTTACTCAACTTCCAATTGTAAATTTACAATATTAAAACAAGCCGTAGATAACAACAGAAAAATTTAATACAATTGTGTATATGTGTTTGGAATTTTTATTTTAGGATTAGATTAATCCGACTTTTGCCAGCTAGTGGTGTTCCCAGGCCTGGGCCCTCTTTATTTATTATCCACGCCTGGAGGTAAGGGAAATTTATGTGGCGAGGACGAAGTTCTTTTTCTTTCGTCACAAAGGTATAGAAACCGAGTCGATTACAGAATACAAATATGTACATAAATTATTTACACTTATGCTCTGCGTCTCCCATCGACAGCAATGCACATCCTCAGTCGTGTGTGCAAGAGCCGATGAACCGACTGCAATATTATGTGACGTTATGAACTGATGCTTAAAAACTTCGTCCAGTAGAAGAAAAGTTCAATTCGGGTGAATCAATAGAAAAAAAATCTTTCGTTCAGAGAGTTAATATTGATGTTTGTTCTGCGTCGTGACAAGACCATGGATTGCTGTAGTTATCCCTCTATCCGTCATTGCCATACCTCTTTCCCCGTCACACCGTCGGCACCGCGACGGTTGCCTTAACTGAAAGAGACCGTCGCGAGAGCTGCTTCAAGAAATATTGTTGGTTTAATTTGAAATCACATATTAGATAGTATAATTTTTTACTCAAATTACTATCAATTATTAACATTCAGTACATCATCGCATTCCTCTTTTCATGATCTATTCATTGCTAGTGAGAATATGTAGTTCCATTTAAAAAATCAAAAATGAATAAATTTCTCGAAAAAAATCAAATAATATTTCTACAGAATAATACTTGCCCCATAGCTACACATTATTGACCGAAAACTGAATTTCGATATCATTAATCGTTTAGACTTTATGGAGATGGCCCAGACTACAGTTGGAAGAACATCTTTAGGTATAGATTTGTATTGTCTGAAAATATGTTTACATCCTTGAGTAACTCATTTTTGGACAAAAGCCACTGATTCGGAAATCATCAAGGAACAAAGCAATGGAAGAATTGCTAGATAAGTAATGAGAGACTAACAAGAATCTCGTGAGTTGGATTTGCTTATTATTTGTACAATTCTTCTCAATAATCTAAAAGTTTGGGAACAATAGGATGTGTTTCCCGAGAATATTATGCCATACCTCGGGTAGGAAAGAACATTCGCGAAATATACACAACGAGTAGTAGTAAAGCTGACTGAATGTGAAAGAATGAAGAACGCGTAGCATACTGATCTTAACTTTGTATTCAATTAGTTTAAATGGATGTTCCATTTGAGGTTGAGGCCCTGCGAAACCAAAGGAGCAAGTAGCGAAATTTTCAAAATGAAGGTTTTGACATCTAATTATTATATTAATGTCGAAAGAGCTATGTTCCAAAAAAAACATTCAAATTGGATGTTCATCTACCTAGACATTGCTCTGGTTGGATGACACGGCTAATATGCTCTAAAAGAGCTATGTCCTTTATCTCCATTGACCATTGCGTTTGCGTGGTTTGATTCTATCGAGAGTGTAAATCTTTTCGTTCACAGATTTTGTGAGAACTATGGATGACCGAAAATTACATTTAGTGATGATTGAGGAACCACAGGCTGTAAAAAGCTTTCAATGCATAATGCATGTGAGAGGTAAATCGTATCAAACTAGAAGTGATAATGTGATTCCAGAAAACCAATTCTAGCTACGGAAGAAGGTGAAATTTGCGAAAATAATTTGTCTTTACATTTGACATTGTATTCATATTCTAAACCACGCCAGTGTCGCCATTTAAGAGAGATTTTTTCCAGCATTATAAATGAAATTTAAAATCGTAGAGCGTATGGTCCCGGCTGAGGTGGCTCAGGACATCAACCACGCCAGTCTTAGGGTTCGATTCGCGACGGTAGGATTTTTGACTAAAATTCAGCAGGTGTCTGGAGAGTTCTGATCAGTAGTTTCCCGTGGTTTCTCCGATCAACAACAGACGAATACCGGAGCAGTACCTACCCTAACAAACGAGCAACGGATCGCATTCGACCTTTGCATCCTTTACCTTATCCACATTCCACACCTCACTCACTCACTCACTCACTCACACTCACATACCCACACTTGTCTTGAATTGTGTGGTCAAGCTGCCTCTCGCTGAATGCCTCAATTGGTTACTTGAAATGGAAAATTGCATTGCAATTGTTCTCTCTTCATTCACTCTTAATGAGTTATTTCGAAACTAATTTGATATTATACTATTTACTGTTTCTATATTTGAAAAAAACTTTCATACCAATTGTAAAGAAAACTGTTCTTCCGTTTCGAATTATCGATGGCATGTAGTTTAGGTATAGTAGGAAATCAACAGGGTCTAAAATTGAACTTTGTGGGACCTCATGTGTAATTGGCAAAGAATAAGAAAGTAAGCAAATAATATTACATAAATCCAGTAGGGTGTTTCTACATACTGAGATCGTTGGTTAAGGTGCGAACATAACCAATATAGAGCAATACCACGAATTTCACACGAAGGTAATTTTAAAAGTTAAAATGTTATGATCAATGTCGTCAAAAGCTTTTGAAAGATCTAAAAATATGCCACAAAGTGCTCCATTTCGATCCATGGATTAAACTGCATCTTAACGACAAGAAATATGGCTCTTTCCTGAGGTACTCGTACTCTCTTTCCGAATTTGTAATGCAAGCTTTAAACATTAACCATTGAGGGGAACAGATCGGCGTAACTGATATCAACGGTAAAATGTTAAATAATGTTCTTTTAATGATATACTGAATCCCGGATTTGTTTTTTCGTAATTGCCCGTGAATCTTGTAATTGCTTTTTTCTTCGTAATTGCCCTTAGTTTAAACCGGATTCAGGTTGTACAAGACTATACAAAATTACATAATTTATGGCCGTTGAAATTTGATTAGGAAAACGTTATAAACAATTAGAGACAAGTATCTTTTTCGTTCCACTGAACATTCATCCATGAGTATGGTATATTTAAGTAATTATTTTAAAATATTGACATGGTGAGCCCCTATCCGCATTTTTTGTAACTGTGTGTTGTTTTTAAATATGTTCAATAACTGATTTTCATTGAGAAAAATGTGACTATTTACAGAAATGTACTTAAAGATGCGAAAAACTGTTTCGCGAAATGTAGTACATCTAACACAAGCTTTTTAATAAAATCCAGATATGCGATTCAATTGACGTGCTTCCGTTTTAATCATACCAATGATTGTCTCAGATTAGATACAGAAAATAAATAACAACTAATCGACAATCAATAAAGAATTTCAAGTGATAGACAAGGGTATTTTCACTGTTAGAGAGGATTTTTCCCCTCAGCTGAAGCACTTGACTCTGTGGGTCTCGTATAGCTGCAAAAATTGATAAAATCATTTCTCTTACTTTCTAGTAATTTGCAGTATCTTGAATTCATATTTACCATTCATATTTTTTCAAAAAGAACA
This sequence comes from Gryllus bimaculatus, assembly GCA_017312745.1. Lineage (NCBI taxonomy): Eukaryota > Metazoa > Arthropoda > Insecta > Orthoptera > Gryllidae > Gryllus > Gryllus bimaculatus. Next base: position 2,220,099 of record BOPP01000115.1, read on the forward strand.
TTTGGTCGCATTGCAGCTCTGTTCAAACCATTGTGCAACGTGCGTAGGGTAGGTAGAGGAAGGTTGGAGCTTGGAACGTGTAACCACGTTTGTGGCAAAATGCCCGTCCTATTAAAACTCTTAATTTAATTACTTTTGCACATTTTCGGGAAGGGACTTCATTCAAATCTCTTCGGAACAATGTTAGCCGATTAAAACAAGCAGCAGCATCGAGATGTGACGCATAAATTTGTGAATGTTTGATTCCTTAGTGCCTCTAAAAACGGTTTTAATTGTTGCTAAGCCCAGCGTTCTAGCGACGGCACCTCATGCCTTATCAGCATGTCATTTAAAGTTGTTAGACGGATTTAGGGTATAAAGAGTACAGACAGTTGAAATGCTAATGGAAAAATAATTGCTTACAGTATTTTCAAAAGGAGAAAGTTTTAGAAAAGCATAAAGGCAAATTATGTTGTTTGGAATACGTGGATTAAGATGTCAACGTTTTCTTCCGTCAGGTCTGGGACACCCTGCACATAACAAAGCGTTACCAAATGAGAGGGCGTAGTTCCACGTTGCAGCACTGCATAGTTTTCATTATTAGTTTAACGATTATACTTTCAATACTACAAATACAAATTGGCCGAGGAACCGATCGCTACTTAGGCTGAAACTTGCCGCTTTTTGTTTGTTACCAGGAATGTTTTTGCCTTTCAGAAACAAGGAGAACAACGAATATCCATCTTAAAGAGAGACGGACCTGCCTGAATCCGCCCGTATTTCCTCTACGTACAAGTAAGTATTATCTCGTCTACTCCGAGGAGCGCACTCGACTCTGAAAGCAACAAAAGGGCCCTCGCAGTTCCGTGGCATGCTCCGCGACCCCGGGCGACAGCTGTCGCGCCGGCGAAGAAAAAACGCCATCGGGACGACGCGGGAGGAGGCGGCCGACTGCGGCCGGGCTGCCGCCTCCACCATACGCCGGTCGCGCCGCCTCAATGAGGAAGTCTTCAAGGCGACGTAAGTGCTTCTAAGAGGTAAACAGCCTCCGCCGTCGAGCGGCTACACGCTGGGGGGCGGGGGCCGAGGGACGTCTAGGGACGACGCGGGGCTCCGCACTCACCACCGTCTGCACGTAGTCGAAGTCGTCGGCTGGGTCGCCTGGGCGGGGCGTGGCACGCGGTAAGAAGGCCTGGGCGCAGCGCCCGGCGCGCTCCTGCTCGCGCACCGCGCCCGCCGCCCCCGGCCGCCGCCACCGCCGCGCCCGAACCGCCCGCGCCGCCGCCGGCGCCGCGCCGCCCATGCCCAGCCCGCAGCTCTCGTCGTCGCCCGCCCCGCGCGACCCGGCCGCAGCCGGTAGGCGGCCACCAGGCGGTCTCGAAGATCCTCCCAAACCAGCAGTCCACATCGTCCTCGCAACAGCTCCTCGGCACCGGCCCAGCTGCGACATGCGGCGCTCGCCCTGCCGGGTGCCGGGCCGAGGCCGACGAGCGCCTATGCGATTGTCGGCCCGCGCCATCGCCTCGCCCTCGCGTGCGTCGCGGCTGCTGACGGGCGCTGGCGGCCGCTGCGTCCTGCGCCGCCTGAGGCACTGCCCTCCCGATGCACCAGCAAACTCGGCGCGGTCCTCGCAGCCGCGGCCCACGTCACACGTCCGCCGCGCGAAATCCCGGAGTGTGATGCACCGGCGGGGGAGCAGGGCGCGGACGCAGCTGCGTGTCGACTGGACCGGGCATGCGCAACGGGCAAGGGCGAGAGCGCGAACGGCGGAGCGGGCGGCGGCGGAGTCCGGCAGCCACCGGATGATCTCCGGCGCGCGCGTTTCGCTTCTCTGTTTAGCGGTGAACCCCGGCACACGGCCTCGAGCGCTCTCCTTCGGCGCGTGGGGCGGGACGGGGCGGGCCGAGGAGGTGAGGAAGCATGACGGCGAGCTGCCGTGCGCGCGGCTCTTCGAGGCAGCGTCTCAAGCAAATATCCAATCAACGCAATGGAAGCGAATGAGCGCAGCGCAAAGACGCTGGACGGAAAGAGGTCCTGCCCCGCCCGCCGGGCCGCAAGACGGCCGAGGCGGGTGGAGTGGGTGGGCGCGGTGCCGGTTTGCGCTCTCGGGCCGGAGGGGCGACTGGTCTTCCCACCTGCAGCAGAGGCGGCGCCGGGGACCGAGGTCGGTCCGGGTCGCGGCAGGCATCTCCTCCAAGCTCACGCTGCTTCTCGCCAGCAATGGGCGTTGCTTTCAAAGAACACAGTTATCAAATGGGCCGATCCGCACTATATATTTATCTGAGACGTCAACTGGGGCGGCCGCATTATCCAGTGCGTCAGGGAAAGTGCTGCGAATTCGAAACTGAAGCATCAGAGACTTGCGAATGCCTTCGATCGAGTAGCAGATTTTCCACGTCAGCTGTATAGGTGGGTAGAAAGGTGCTTTCCTGTGGAGAATTGGAGAGGTCTTCTCCTTTGAGCAATCGTTTCCGTTCCACGGAGGTGTGGGAACGACCACATATTGTGCGTGATGTTGCTTTTCCTACCCACTCCTTTTTTCTCTCCCTGGATGCGAGGGAATCCTCGTGGGGCCTATTCCCACCAAAAGCTGTGACAGGATTACAATTGCGTGGATATCTACAGATGTCCGCACTGCCCTGCAGCGCTGAGGAAGGGAAGTAACAATTAAGTACGTCGAAATCACGGATGATGTTTGTGTCCTGTCTTGCGAGATATTGCCCTGTGGGGGTGAAGTTCGAGCAACAATGTGTGCTCTCTCTGGACACGAATTTCATGTACTCATACTCCTACCATTATATTTTTTTATTCATTTCTCCAAGGAGACCCAAGAGTTCGACAGGTGTATTTCACTGCGCAACACTTGCTCCAAGATATTATAATATTGAGAGCTACACCAACACACACGTACATTTCACAATGTAGTTTTTCAATGAAACAATTATTTGTATTACATCTAAATGGTTACTGACCCGCTTACAGCGAATTCTAGCAATTTTGCTGTTATTTACGGTCCATTATTATAGCTCATATACGTTCTTCCCACTTAAGTTCGTCTAGTGTTGGATACTTTGCTTATGTATAACTTCATTTTACGTAAAAAAGCGGTGGAATTTAAACTCAATGTTTATTAGATTTTAAAAATTAATATAAATTATCGAATTATTTTCCAAAAGACAAGAACAAAATGTGCATGGAATACATGCTATGTGCAATACGAATACAGCATTAAACGCCATGAAACGTCTCCATATCTCGCACACACTTTGTACAAAATGAATTCCTATTCTTTCGACCATTCTTCGTTTTTGGTAGCTCTGGACCGCCCCTTCCCCCGACTGAGGTAAAACTCCAGGTGGTACAAACGTACTAATCCAGGCTCCCCTACCATCGCGCCCCCAGGCACTCGTAATCCCGTGCCGTTCATACTTCATACTAGTCATCTCCTGACCAATGCCACTCTTCGGCCGGTTCAGTGGAAGAAAGCCCATTTGCACATAAGAAGGCACCCAGGAATTTCTTGCAGGATTTAGGTTCACAGGCTAATCATCAAACACACCAGTTACAACATAACTGAAAACACGCATGTCTTACGCGGAATTCGAACACCTTTTTTTGGTTGTAAACACTTCGCACACAATTGTCCCTTAGTTTAGGTAACTACAAAAAAATGAGAAAGTATTTACTTGTTCGCATTTACCATGAATCGCGGTTAAATGTAAACACGACGTAGTAGAAGATGGTAGTTGTTGTTGAATAGTAGTTGAAGTCAGTTACTATTTTCTTTCAAATACCTTAGCAAAATATAGAGAGAGATATAACTAATATAAACATTTGGAATTTAAAATACTGTTGGTGATTAAAGTTTCCAGATCTGGAGATGTGAGAAAACAGTTTCTATTACTCTCAATTACCCGTAACGGCGTTGACACGTAGAGCCCTGATATTTACGGCCGAAAAATGTTTGAAACATGCAGGCATTTATGACCTAAAAATATTAAAATATTACCATAAATATGACCTAAACATTGTTTGTTGCATTTTCGTAACCTTGAAAGTCTTTCCGCTGTTTAAATAACAATTATGTTGAAAATAGATTTTTAAAATCTAGCATATTCACAATTCACACCTTCTGTTGTATCCCGGGGGTTCATGTAAAGTACCTCCGAGAATTGAAATATCGGTTTCAAATTCAATGAGGCGTAACATCAACCAGACGAACAGGGAAATATCAAATTTAGGAAAAATTGGCTGAACGGTTTAGCCGCTAACGTTGTTCACAGACGAACGAACGAACGAACGAACGGACGAACGAACGAACGAACGAACGGACGGACGGACGGACGAACGAACGAACGGACGGACGTTTTGCCGTCATTCGATTTTTCGGTATCAAGGACCCATGGATACTGGCTACACCACGAGATAGAGGATTTTTTTCTAAATATAACAACTGGATTTATCCAGTTTTTCGTTACCAAGGCCCTGTAATAAGAGTTTTCTGCCGAAAATTCGCAGGTGTTTTAGGGCAGAATTACATTAATTTCTCTCTACTCCATAGCGAGAAAGTAAAATTGTAAGAAATTAGATAACAATTAGGAAATATGAAAAATCATTTTCAGACTACTGCAAGGAAGTATGCGAAAATGGAATCAAAAAGATAAAAATACGACATATAATATGATAATTCATGGAAAAATATGACCATAATATGAAACATTAACGGAAAATGACCAAAGGATTAAAAAAGCCAAAATATGACTTTATATGACACGTAAATATTGCATAACTTTAGTCATGGTAGATAAAATCGTGTCTATATTACATTTTGCATGGAAATAACGCAAATACAAAATGTATGACGTGTCATAAACATCAGGGTCCCAGTGACAAGAAATACAAAACCAAATAAACAAAAAAAGGAAAATGCTTAAGATTAAAAATATCACAGGCGTGAGGAATTTCCCCCTCACTCCGCTCAAATTTCCCCTCCAAATCCTGAAAGGGGTGTACACGCAGGAGAACACAGTTTCTTTCTTGTCTCTCCTTGTAAACGTCCTCTTAGATTTATTATGTCACTCTTACGGACAGGCAGTATTTTTAACAGAAAGAACCTTTGTTCCTAACCTGAACGTAGTTAATGTTGTTAATACGTACAATAATATACCTCCAATACATGTTACAATACAGCCAGTACCTGAAGTCAATGCAATTACACCATATACACGATTCTGGGATTTTCTGAAGAAAGAAAGAAAAGTCTCCCTTACAAAGTACATCATCATTTCGAAAATACAGAAGGTGCTTCTCAACTACCAGTGTTTCAGTATTGCTACATTTATCGGAAACATATTGAAAATATTTGTGTTACTCTTCTTGGGATCCAACAAATATCATAAAGTTCAGTGTCAAAAGTATTATGTTTGGCAACAATAATAACACTATACCACATCTTTCGATACGATATTTACTTCCAAAACTTCTTCCAGTGAATATTCTCTTTCTGATTCCTGATCAGATTTCTGATTTCTGAATCCTGATTCCTCAGAATAGTCAGAACACTAAACAATAAATATTCGTCTGGGTTGGATGAATTCCCAGATTGTATATTAAAAATTTGTGCACCTGTCTCCATGCACCTGATAACTCTCATGTTCAATTTTTATTTATGCACATTTATGCACATGAATATTTCCAGATATTTTCAAAACATAAAACATTACACCGCTTTTAAAAAAGGCAACAAAATAATTCAAAATTTGCCAATTCCTCTTTTGTCAGTTTTTTCAAAAAAAATTAAGAGGCATTCCTATATGCGAAAATTTTCTCGGAAGAAACGACGATTGTTCAAACTCACAAAACGGATTCATAAAATCAACAGAAATTATCACCTTTTTCTTTTTTAAAAATTTTGCTTCATCAATAGACCAAAATAAAACACCTATTACAATATTTTCAGATCTTTCGAAAGCTTATGACGTTATTGACCATGACACCTTATTCTCAAAATTATCTTAATATCGAATTCTTGGTATTGCTCTAGATTGGATAATCCCGTACCTTAAACATCGATATCAAAGAGTAGAAAATACCGTATTGGCACAATATAACATTATGGATCTTTTCAAACCTGTACCAATTGAGCATGAGGTCTTGCAAAGTTCAATTAGGTCCTGTTCTCTTTCTTTTACACGTAAAAATGGAAGAAAAATTCTGCTCACTGATGACATGAATGTTCTTTGCAAAAAAGACACAATAAATAGTACGATTTCAGAAGGCTGAAATTGGTTTCGTAATATCAAAATTAATAGTTAACGTTAGGAAACTGTGTCAATGCATGTTTGCATTTGAAACCAGCAATCGCATGCTCCATTGAAAATTAGCAATATGCAATTAGCTGTTGTTAAGGTAACAAAAGTTGTGGGTCTCTCAATTCAATCAGCCCTCAAATGGAATATCCATTACACTGATTAAACACTAAGTAAAATTCATTATGTTATGTATTCGTAGGTTTCCGCGGTCGGTGTCATTGGATACAAAACTTCAAACTAACTTCTATGCAACTTCTACTGTAACTTCTATGTAACTACGTTCTAATGTAACTTCAAATTAACTTCTTTCCATAGCACATCATACACAGTTTTTAACTGTTTTTAACGTAAATAAATAAATAAAAATAAATAAATGACTGTCCAGGGTGAACCGCGACTCAGTCAATTGAGCTGACGTTTTGGCCATAGTGTTGTAGCCTTCTTCCGAGCTATATTTCTGCCGAGAGCGTGTCGCATTAATGTAGGAGAGGGTGCATGGGCCGATTGGCAGCATCGGCGACCAATAGAAGAGCAGGTGGCTCAGGAATAGCAGAGGGGGGTAAGAGCGATATTGGGAGACCAAATAAAGTGTGGGGAGGGAGGTGGAGCGGAAAGGAAAGAGGATAGAAAACTGAACAGATTGGACATCCACAAGATGAATCTGCGTGGTTGGGGGCCGGACGAAATGCCAAAAGAAAACGGGCCAATAAGCAGCCACGTCATTGGCAGTCCGCGGGGGGAGTGTGACCGCGGGGCGAGACCGTATTGGCGAGGAGCGACAGCCTGTCTCTCAGTGTTGCTAAGGCGAAGCCCATCATCTCTGTTGAGGTTTGTAAACCTCCTGTAGATTTCTAAGGCCTCTCTGATTAAACGAGGCCACCACCGGTCTTCTGTGGATATAGTACGAGTCTCTTGGTAATTAACTGTGTGACCTGTTTCCGCGACATGTTGGGCCAAGGCCGACTTGCGAATGTTTTGTAGTCGGTCATGTCGCTTGGGTTCCCGCATCCGCTCTTCTACCGTGCGCCCGGGTTGGGCGATGTAAACAAGAACACAACTTCGTACACGCCGGCATCTTGAAGAGGGTCCGGTCGATCCTTCTCCTGAATCACATCACATGCGCGACGGCATTGCCAGATGATCCATTTATGTCCAGTGTTGTGTTTTCGAAACAAGGTGCAACAATGCATACTGTTAATTTTCAAGAATATCTGTGTAAGGTAACTAACAATGCATATTATGTTATATGCTTAAATTAAAAGTTCGGAGAACAAATTGGTGTAGTGTCTTGGTCGTCATTAGTGTAATCGTTGCTTCAGAGCAACTTTGAAGATCGAGGAAAAGAGACGCCCTCAAAGTGAGAGATGACATTATTTGCCATTATTCTCTATTTGAACACGTGCGTATTATTAGTTGCTCACATATACAATTATACAGAAATTATTTGTCTTGCAATACGAACTGGTCATATATAACACACTTACCTGCAGCAACATTTTCCCCCAAGGAACTTACTATTGACGAAATTATAGCTATTCTGCAAGAGAATTCGGAGGCATATAAAAATGCTGATAGCTTTTTGCTCCTCTTGACAGTGCTGGTGATCTTGGTGAGGTATATAACAATATGCCACTTAAACAGATAATCGCTGAAGAAGAACTAATGATAAGAAATAATAGTGAATATATAAAATATCCGAGTGTTTTCATATCAACGGCACATCAGCGTGTCAACAAATTAAAATAAAAAACAACAAATTAATGACTGTGGTTGTAGAAAATGGAAGAACGATCTTTCAAATAAAAACATAATGAGAAATAAAGTAAATGGAAACTAGTCAACGATGTTCAGGCCAATTTTTATTGATTACACTCAAACTTCACTGAAGCTCTGCAGTCTATTTTTTTCAGATCTGTTAGAATTTGTAGTAAGGCAGAGTGTAATTGATGCTCTACAAAAAAGTGAATCAAATTTTCTACTTTTTATTGATGAGAAACTTGATTACTGCGGTTTTTATTTTGAGTGGATATGTACCGATGGCACGTAGAAGAATGTACAGTGAAGAAAAAACAATCTAGGAATGAACCTGTTATCAATGCCTTACGATTCGAGGTAATTATGCATTTTATTAATCTGGATGACAATACGGACACTAACGACAGAATTTCTTAAGTCAGACCATATTTCAATTCGCTTTGTGATTCTTTTTGGAGCATACTACACTGCTGTTTGTGAATATTACAACACATAGAAGGAATGGTCGGAATCACTTACAAATCGGTGGATTTATATAGTAGTGTATCGTAGAAGTAATTAGCGCTACAAATAAGTTTTGTACAACTCGGGAACGAAAATTGCTAACTTGGCTTTTTTAAACTTTAGTTCATCATTCAACTATTTAATATATAAAATGTTGAGAAGATATTCTGGAGCTCAGGAAAACGAGCAGATATGGGTACTTCTCCTTCATATACCACATACACATTTGACTAAAGAAATCAAATCATCATTTCTCTTGCTCTTCAGCCGACTCCTGGCTTCTACACTACTTTTGAGACAATTAACAATTGTTTTTCATTTGTATTTTTTTCTTCAAAAGCACTTGGTTACGTCAGTGAGGAGCGGGGTGAAAAAATTCCCATAACTTTAAGGCAATTGAATAATGTTAATAGAGAGCATAGAATGTTAATACATTGGTAGACTTGCTGGCCACTAAAAGAGACAAACCAAAAGCACTCAAATTACAAATGAACTAGTGGTACTTAAACTGCACATACTTTCTCGCACTATTTAGAACTTTTGCAATTTTGGCAAAACTCGGTATTTCAACGAAGATGAGTCTGGCCCTAACGTTTTAGGCGTCATTAATAACTTGCGAGGAAAAGTTAATAAAAAGCATTGGAAACATCAAATAAAAAACAAAGTACCCCCAAAATATGAATATACACTTCGAACTTCCAAGGCCTCGAGTTCTTTCAAATTGATCGGGGAATATCAATTTTGGAGAAAATCATCTGAACAATTTAGGTACCAGCGATGACTACAAGCAGAGAGACAGTTTGCCGTCAATCGATTTTTCTGTATCGAAAACCCACAAAACATGGATTCTGATTACACAAAGTGTTAGAGAAGTAATTTAGACATGTGAATGGGTGAAAACCAGAACGGTAAAAGTGACATTTTATAAATTCTGAGAAAAAAATTGTTTATTTTATGCAACATTTCAGTGTATTTTCGTTATTTTAAAGAATAGTTAAATGCCGTGCTTTTAATGATAAATCAAACACCACTTTACAGTAATATTGGCTAAAAAACAGATCTCTGAATTTGTAAAATGTGACTTATAACGTTCTGGTTTTCAGATATTCATATAGGAACAAGAAAAATATTATCCACTTTTTCTTTGTCAGGGTTAGACACTAACAGTTTCCCGTCGAAAAATCTATTTTTTTTCTAGAGCAAGATTACAATACTCTCTCTTCTTACGAAGCAAGACAAGAAAAAAAAAGTATTCACTTTCAAATAAGTGAAATTAAATAATAATTTTCAAATATTGTTTATAATGATTTTTTATTATATTTGTTATATTTGTAATTAATTTATTACATTTTATAATAGATCGTTAAAGAATCGAATGTGAAACCGTTTGTTTGTTATAACTGACACGTGATGGAACAAAAGACTAAGCATATTGCGCGCACGGAGCAGTGTGAGCTTGAAAAATAATTTGTTTATCGTGCAAATGCAAACCGCAACACGTTACAACATCACTATCGTACATAACTCGGAAACGCGTTTTAGAGCCTCAACACCTGACTTTCGTGATCCTTACGGGTAGGTCATGGTACACGAGCTGTGTTTTCAATGCCCTAATCTACAAAATGAGACAATTTTAGTCGTGTTGTTCTAATCTTAGCGTTAAGGAGAAATTTACTTCACTCCGTATTTGCATTTATATATTATATATTATTATTATTATTATTATTATTATTATTATTATTATTATTATTATTATTATTGTAATGCTTTTCTAAAGACCAATATCGTTC
>BOPP01000115.1:2240978-2251165 GCA_017312745.1 Gryllus bimaculatus
AGTGGTGGTGGTAGTGGTGGTGGTAGTGGTGGTGGTAGTGGTGGTGGTAGTGGTATTATTGCTAAATCTGTCTGTCCTGGCACGATTTTGGATTTCGGCTATCATAAACTTGTTTACTGTGGAATATACACATCAGTATTTCCCACTGAGAACGGCGACTTTCTTTCGATACTATCAAAAAATTCGATATCGAATATCTAAAATCGAATTTATTAAATCGCGTTTGGGCATAACGCCTTGTGTTACTATCTTGCGGCTTGAGTAGCTCGAGGAAAAACGTTTCTAAAAGAAACGACTGAAACTAAACTTAACTGAAACTATTTTAATTCTAGTCTAAATCTAATTTTACAAATTAAAAAGTCAACTCATTGGCATACATAATTTGAATTTAAAACATTTTCTTTACACTAAGTTATTAGTAATGTTCCTTTCCAGGCGATATATGTTTTACTTTTCTTCTTTTTCTCCCATTCACAGCACATACACACTTTACTTCAATAACAACCATTCCACCCGACGCCGGCGGGACGACGGGCAGTGGGCGGCTGCCTCGCCTAGTGACTCGCCTATGGCCTAGTGCGCTGTCTGGCGCTGGCGCCCACCGATTTCCCTCTGGCGTCTGGCCGAGTTCCGGTCGTCGCGACGCCCCCCCTCCCTTCTCCCGGGGCCGCGGGGGCGCCCACGCATCTAGGATCCCGCTTGGAACTTCCAACGCGGTCACTCTCTTTCAAAGCAGGATCGATTCAAAAATACTTATGTAGCAGAACGTTGTGGACAATAATTTCCTTCATGAATATGATATAATATTGCATTTGTATAATGCATCATTTTCAAAACCGGTTACGACCAAGCTCTTCCTTTCGAAATCAATAGTCTAATTACTTTCTTTCAAACTTTGCTAAGTCTTTCGTTTCTAATTTGATTCAGCTTAATCCCCTAGTTTTAAAATCCATCCCGTCCGCTATCTTTAGTTTCAAAACATACAAATCTGAGCCTTCTGTTTCAAAATTTTCCAACTCCTAACTTTTTTCTCATTTAGTGTAGATATGTAATAATAAAACATTAATATCGATTTTGTATATATAAAATGTTATTAACCCGAACAATCCAATTACGCTAACAGGATTTTTCTATTTTTCAATTCTCCTATCTACTTCGTAGAAAGAGAAATGTATGTAATGTTACAGGAAAAGAGTAGGTTTTTCTTGCGTCTATATGTAATAACTAATAAATTCCTTGACACGAATATGTGTTTTTTCTCAATCTCACTGTACGTCCATCCTTCAATCCCTCTACATGCACTAGAAATTTGTAACATACTCTCAGTCATAATGTATATACGAAGAAACAACCTGATGCATAAGTATACATAGGCAAACATATATACATACACCAAAAACGCATGCATGTATCCAAACGTCTTGCATCTTGTCCTTATGGACAAATAAGCAATTATTTGTAGCTGCCACTCTCCACAAGCAATAGAACAGATCATACGCTGCTGTCCTTTAGAGTAAGTGACTTGCAACTGCCAGAAAGCAACTAAATAAACGCACTGCTGCTGACCGGAGTAGCGCTTGTCCCATGAGTCTCTTACACCGCGACTTCTGCAGATTTAACATATTCACTCGTCTTTCTCTGAACTCTACCTAAAATAAAATACCATATAATACCCTACTCGGCAATGCACAGTTTAATATTTGCATACTACTGCGGGAAGTACAGCTGCACGTCCACGGTATGTTTACTGCCATAAGGGTTTCGGAATGAAGTAACTTATTTAGGACAATTAACAAAAAATCGTCAATTATAAGAATTAAAGAATTGATAAATGGAACCCACGCAGCTTACGGATTGTGAGAGTCAGCACCTCCTCGGTAGCAAAAGCCTTTAAGGTGCTGTGAACACTAGTGCGGGCAGTCGATGTTGGGGCAAGTCAGTGCTGCAGTGGAGCTGGTCGCGCAAAGATCGCTGGGTTATCAGGGGTAGTCAGGGTTATCATGCGTTAGTAAGCACTGGCGAGGCACAACTGGTGCGAGGCACAACTGGTGCGAGGCACAACTGATGCGAGGCACAACTGGTGCGAGGCACAACTGGTGCGAGGCACAGAGAAAAGTTCGGCAGGTCCTGCAAGCAAATGCGGGTGTGCAAATGCGCGTGGGCGTGTCTCGGGAACCTTCGGCCTAAAGCGGCCTCCGCCGTTGCCCCTGCCACCCGCTATACACCAGCGCTGCGCGGGTAGCCACTCGGAGGCGAAGACTCCTTAGCTTGCACAAGCACACGAAGGTGTATGTATCTTCGTTATCTTTGTTATCCAAGGAGCTCTGCGTGAAACATCTGCAAAACAAGGGCACACTTCGCAGCTTCTTCGGCGCGTGTAAGTCATGAACGAGTACTATAATCGAGTTTTATCTAATTACAAAAATAACAATCACTCTGACCTAGGACTATTAAAAATGGGTATTGTAGAAAATAATCAGAAATATTTCCATTATTTAAGAACTACATCGATAATGTATCAGTGGAATTTTTGTCTTTTATAGTTTTGCCTTCGTTTTTATGATACAGAAAGAAAACATCGTAACACTAAATACCTTAAACTACTATTCACTTTTGCTTTCAATTCAGCATGATTTACATAGCTCCTACTTCTACGATTGACGTTTAAGAAACAAGTGATAGTAAAGAGTAAAAAGTATTGATTAATCTACTATCTTCCATCAAAAAATCTAAAGAGTGTGCAAACGTTCACTCCGAAATGAGACCTGCGTCATTCTAATCGTCCTTTCCTCTATCCGAGAGAGAATATAAAGAAAAAAATTGAAGCATTTTTTGAGATTTTTAAAATAAATTGTTTATACTTCAAGCAGAAAATACAAGAAAATTATTCATACTTTCTAAGAAAATTTACATGATCTAATTTAATGATATATTTTTACTTTCTCGCCATTTACAAAGATACTTCGGAAGAAAAAGTTATGTAACCGTGCGCTGGAAAAGGGCAATTTTTCGACAGAAAAAACTTATTTTTAGAGAAGATTTCATTAAGGATTACATCTCTATAATCAATTTGTACTTTTACCTTAAGTTAATTTTTCGAAAATACAAAGTTCGCCGAAATAGGGCACGTCATTTTAAAGCCTAACGTTCTATCCGAGAGGGAAAAGAGATAGTGGTGTTAAAACAGCACATACCTTCTGGCATTATTTTTAACTGCACTGGTTCATTATACTACTACACAAAACTGCAAAAGTGTTTTTGATCCGCAAATATTTTTCCTCATCGAAGGTCCGCAGGTTAATTTGCCGTAAGCCATACCATTACGCAACAAAAGCGCGGGATGGTCCGAAGTGAGGCCAACACTTATAAATGTAATTGTCTCAAACAATCTTTCTAACAAGCATTTTTTGCAATTTTCAAAAATACGGAGAGTTTGCCGACAACGGGACTGGTACAATATGTTTTTACCCATCGTTGTTACATACATGGAAAAAAATAATGAAAACTTGGAGCGAATTTTGAAATAGTTTTTCAAATTCCATAAATATGAAAATTCAAATACCAAAACTTGCACATGACCCTTTTTAAAGAACTCTGTTGAAGTCATTGTTTAGCTTTAAAGCAAAAATAGCTATTCCCTAATTGTAGTTATTATTTGTTAACTTTTCGCAATTTTTGAAAATACAAAGAGTTCGCAGAAAATGGGACCAGCACTATATTTTTACATTCCTTTGATACGTAGGAGACATTTTAAAGAAAAAAATTGGAGCTGTTTTTGAGAAAAAATTGTTAAAAAATTAAAATTGCCTATATTTCGCGCAAAATTACATGAAAACTAAGCAGATTTTCGAAAAATTGAACGTGAACATATTTAAAGATCTGTTTTTAAATAACAGATTTCATCAAAGCAAAAATCTATTTTCAATATTGTAGTTGAAGGAAGATGCCCAAAAAATGGCACTTTTCAGTTTTCGAAAAATCATGGATTTCAACGAACATGAGACATGAACCATTCTTTGAAGCGTCTTTATCCAATGACAAAGTTAAATAAAACAAAATGATGCATTTTTTTAAAATTCGAAAATGTTTTTCAGCCTTCGTGTAAACTACCTTCAAAATCAAAATATCTGTTTGAAACTCCCCAAGTCCAGTTCGTTCAGATCGAACGTGGAATATCAATTTTGGAGAAAATCGGGAAAATGCTTTGAACGCTAGCGTTGGCCAAAGCCGACGGACGGACGGGCAGTCACATGCCGTCAATCGATTTTTCGGTGTTCAGGATAACATGGATTTTGGCTACTCAACGCGTTAGAAGAATTTACTTACTATAAGGAATAGGATTTACCCACTTTTTCGTTGCCACTGTCTTGGCAATAAGAGTTTTTGCCGAAAATTCGCCGTCTTCCTGTACACGATTAGATAACTTTCTCTTCTTACGAAGCCCTCCCACCTACGTCACAAACAGTTTTTTACCGTTTTTGAATAAAATCTAAATCTCAGCAAGTGCGAGAAAGTAAAAAATTGGGTCCGGATCTGTTTTCGAGAAAATAATTCTTGAAAAATTGCTCATATTTCACGCACAATTATGAGAAATATACTGCTTTTCCATAAACTATTTTTAAATTATTATTAATGAGAAATTGTTAACAATGAGAAATTGTTAACAAATATGGCTTCGCGTAAAGTACTGATAAAAATCAATATTATTTCCTTCCTATTATTATAAATTCGCCTGACTTTATTAATTAGCATAGCTGTTAACGCGCTCGAAAACACATAATAATCACTGAATATTGTCATGGACACCTAAACTACGTTGTACGATATTATATCCATTCTGTTTTCAAAATAGCGATTCCCTGCCCATTCAAACGACGGAAAGGAAAAGACTAGACAGCATTTATGCTTCGCTTCTCGTACATTTTTTAGAAACAAAAGTAATCTTGCAAATATTGCCCTGTAAGAGGCCGTCAACTCTAAATACATGAAGAGACAATTTTTAATATTCTTTAAGTAAGATAAATAAAAGTTGTCTGGTATCAACAATCTATTTTGTTAATGATCGATTCGATCGCGTGGCGATCATCGTCAGAGCTTGCAGCTTCCGGGTCGAAAACAAAAGTTTGGAAGTCTTTAATATTCTTTTGACAAGAAGACTCGGAAGGAATTCTCCCAGTGTTAATTTAGGGAGGAGCAATATTGACACTCTTCGAATCAATGTCAGGCTACTGGTCATTGGCAGGCTGCTGGACTCACGATCAACTTTCCCCAAGTTCATTAACATAAAAACCATTAACATTCAAATCGCCGACGAAAGTCTATTGTAATGGAATAAAGCTCGCATATTTGCCGTGTGTCGATCGTACCCTCCGGTAACGTCCACTTCTGTCTCATTTCTTCCATTACACATGTTTCCTGAAATCCGCACACGTCTGCGTATATCTGACTAAGTGTTCGTGAAATAATCAACACATAACCCTCAAGCTAATTAATTTTAACTCGTAACTATTTATAAATAATTTTCACTTTTTCTTGTATTCCCAGTACGTACAGTATTTTATTGAAACCAAGTGCGGATCGTCACTTAACGCATAGTGCGAACTTTTGAACTTTTATTTTACAAAATTTAAAATATTGTAATTATGCCTTTCTGTTTTTCAAAACTCTGAAATGTTTAATTAGTCTCCATCTCTTGTTTCTTTCTGTTTCAAATTGTGACATATTTAACTTAAGAATATTTAATAAATACCTATTGGTATTACAAACATAACTTTACTACATGATACTGGCTATGTTTCAATTGTTTTTATGAAATTGGGTAGGTCAACTTTTCATCATGAAAGGAAAAAAATACGGATGTTAAAATTACAAACTCCGGAGCATTTACTACCGAAATACTTTTAAATCAGTTGCCTCGGGTCGAGTTCATTTCAATGTCGTCAACCTTCTGTAATTAATTGGACTCATCATAAAAGAAACCGAAACATTCCACATATGCGTTTTAATAAGACCCTGCGCTGCAAGCAAATATACATTTTGTCCTTATTACATCATAAATTCCAATGGATGCAAACCACGCATTTTTGATTGCTCAATTTCCTTGCCTAGGCACACGTCATACTATATTTGCTCTCAACATTGGGGCGTATGTACTCAGCCATGAATGAAGTTGCGCAATAATCATGCGAGACGTAAAAACAGAAATATTTGATTAATAATGTCGCTCGCATAAAAACGTTACAAAGGATTAGTTCTTATTTTGATCACACAAGTTACAAACCCGAACAAACACGGCTATCAAAGCCCTGTACGAAAAGATGACGTGAGAAATCGCAACCAAACAACCCGAGCGCATTGAATGTGTGCTCACGTGCCCGGCGGCGCCTACGTCACGCGGAGCGGCTCAGCAGCGCCTGCCGCCTGGGCACGGGACGCGTTCTAGCCCCGCGCAAAACGTATTCATTGACCTCTTATCGAAGGCAGCGCCACTCACGAAACTAATTACATTCAAGTTCGACTTTTATTTTATCAAAATTGACCGGTAAAACGCTGGCTTCATATTGAACGCTGCAGAGAGAAGCTTACTAGTGTCTGCGCTCTCGAAGTGATGCTAGCGTAACACGTCGGCGGATTATTGAACACGAACTGAGGTTCCATTCAATCTCGGCCGACCTAAGAGACTGGCACGGCGCAGGGGCGCACTTTCTTCGCTCGGCTGCCGTTCCGCCGCTGATGCTTCGTGGCTGCGCGTCGTTATCGCCACGTGGGAAGTAATGCAAACCACCTGACGCCGAATCATTTCATAATTTCCTATTAAAGCTAGTTTAATGACATTGGGCAGTCAACGTTATAACACTGGAAGAAAGAGAGGAGAATCCGGGAAGAGGGAGAGAAGGAATGTAACGAGAAGTAGACAATGAGAAGAAAGCAGAGACTGAAGAAGAAGAAAGAAAAGAAAATGAAGATACAAATAAGAAGACGGTAACTGACGATAAGAAGAGAAAAGGACGGAGAAATGAGCGAGAAAGGAGCAGGAGAAGGAGTAGAAGAAAAGTAATAATATATTTTATATTGTATCTGGATAATCACCTGATTTGTTTCTTTATTGCTTTTCCCCCCCTTTATATTTCATTTTTCTGCCTGTGTTTTTGACTATGGTATTTATATTTCTTCTCTGATAAGTAAATTGTACACATTAAAAAAGTTAGTAAAAAAATAAAGAGGAGAAGCAGAAGATTCGGCCGAACCACAAATGAGAAAGGGACAAACAGGGCGCAGTGGCATGCAGCGCACGTCCCTCATTCACCCGTAAGTTTGAAGCGGGCATACAGAGCAGCAGCCCGTGGGGCTCGCTGGCGTCACGCGCGCTGCTTGGTATGCTCCAGGGGAGCCCGCGCGCGCCGGCGCCGGCCAGCTTTCTCACCCGGGCGGGCGGGGCGCCCTCGCCGGACACTTCCCTCACGGGCAGTTCGTCGCAACTTTTCTTCGTCATATGATGCGTTCCTCACGATATTTTTCCTCGTCGTGCGATATTTTAGACACATGCCAACTTTTGTCCTACAAAATGTATCATTAATTTCCATTTTGTAAAAAAAAACTGTTTAAACACTACAGCGCACTAAAAATCGGCGACGTACTGCATCTCTGGCTCACTCGCACCCTCCTACCTCGCAACGATGATCTACTTTCACTGTATCAAACTTTGGAAAAAAAAGTCTTGTGAACGAATTATTGGCATTTTTAAGCGATTAACTCAGATACTCGCGGACTCAGAAAGGACGTTTTTATTCGCGTGAAATATCTGTAAAACTGAGTTTTAGGTGATAAAAGTATGCCGGAAAAGAGAAAAGTGGATAGAGAATACATTCCGTACAATGCACTACGTTAATCGAATACTTGTGACAACAATACCTTTCGTCAATATGTGCCAAATTAGGAACTCAAATTAAAAATAAAACTAAAGAGGAGATTTTAGGTCGGAAACAAAAGTATGGATCCGGATAATTTTAAAAATACTATTTCTATATGTAAACTTTAGGTCAAAAAGCTTTATTTTACCAATTACTTTATCACAATTTTCAATTTTGAGGAATCAATAATTTTATAAACCATTCCCAAACGAGCGCTAGAATGTCAGGAGAGGATACCAGAATTGTCCACGAGTCGAACATTGCAAAATCATTTGACAAGTGTTGCAAATCTATTGCAAAATAGTTTGTTGCTAAAATGTTAATATTCACTGGTTTATGAATACCAATACCTAACCGCAAAAGCAAACTCGCAAATATTTCTCAGTCATGGCGCAGGCGAAATTTGCCTGCCAACAGTGAGAGATGACATTTTCGCCCCTTTCGTAAGCGAACAAGGCTCCGCCCGCGGGACAGTTTCGTTGTGATTGTCAAAGATTGCATCCACGGTTGCGAAAACAATTTATACGAAATTCTTTCTTGGGGGGGGATGTATTTACGGACTTTTGGGTGGGTTTCACCTGACACATCTGCCATACACTATCCCGCATGTCGGGAATTTAGAGCTTGTTCCCACTGGGGCGGTTCTCCGCCTAGCAATGTATCTGAACGGAGAATTACCCTGCCACCGTTCACGTCGATCGGCCACGGATTTCTCCATCCAGCAAGGAAGGATCGTCACATCCCGGGATAAAAAATATCACTATACTAATACGGCTAAACTGTCGACGTGCACGGAACAACCAATCAATTTAGCAATAGTACTTTTGCCCTCAAAAGTGTATTCTTTTCCACGATTGCCTTCCGTGGCATGAACCGTAGCTCTAGTTTTTCCGCCAGTGATACCGGGGTTCGAATCCTGAACGTTGTATGCGGAAGAAGGATGTAAGAAGCGGGTACGCGACGGATTTTCTCCAGGTTCTTCCGTCCCTTCGATTAAAATTCTATTATTGTTCTAACACAATCATCATAATCAGCTCATCATTCAGTAACCGTGTTTGATACAAGCATCAGCTTCAGATAACGAGACCGTTCCACTGAGGAACAAACGATAACATTTTTCTTGTCGCTAAGTGAGAAAAGGTAACTTTTGGTAACTCGCAAGCCCAGAATTCAGATATAAAGTCATAAATGCCGTATCATGAACGATTTTTGTTTCAATTTGTTTAAAAAGGATTGAAATTATAGTAAACTTAAAAAATTAAAATGTTTTGCTAAATTTTAGTTCAATAGGTCTGCAATATTACAAACTCTGTATGTACTACTAAGAGTCTGTAACGCAACACATAAGAATTTCCACTGTCATTTAGTACTAGGAAAAACGCATTTCCACTGTTATTTAGGATAAAGGAAAAACACACGGTATAAAATTCATTCTTGAAAAGTTTAAAAATTACACATTCCTCTAAAATTTCTTTCTGAGATGTGTGCTTGAAGCCCGACGGTTAATTTTCCGATACTGTGTTTCGACAGTACTCAGCTAACAAATTGGGTGACCATTTCTTTTTATTACGTTTTCCCGTACATGCTGTTGGTGATGTTCACTTTGTTCATCGCTAACGTATCGAAGGTTAGGAGGAGAAAAGTTTTAAAGTCGAATGTAAAAATGTATTTTGAGAGACATGTTACATCCCATGGCATTGGTATTCAAATCAAGCTCTTTACGAAGTCAGAACAATTATTAGCTTTATGATCGACCAGAAAATTAGTTCAAAGATACTTAAACGCACTCCAAGCTGCTTTTTCACATTCTATCACAAATTCTTCGAAATTGGGGTCTTTCATTAACTCACGACTTTGAGGGGCAATGAAAAATCCCTTCTTTTAGTTTTGTATCACTCAGTGCATGAAATTCCATTTGTAAATAATGGAAGTCCTCATAGTCTTCGTCTGTTGCCATTACGAAATTTTTCAGTAACCCTCATTTGATGTGCAATGAAGTTAGTAAATGCTATTAATGTCAACTAAGAAATTTTACGAGACATTTTAATTTCCATGCCCACAATTCCACTGGAACCAGCGAGTGTTTGGTTTCGTAATGGTTTTCCTTTATCCTAACTACACAAGAAACAGTAGAATATGTAAAACCAGCATGCATTTCTAAGAGAACGCGTAATCCCCTGATATCGACACGGATTTTCCAATGATGTTCATTGTAAACAACTCTCGTAAATATCAAACCAATTTTTCCATGTTTCCTTCATTTCTGTTGCAAGATAT
>BOPP01000115.1:2251186-2286380 GCA_017312745.1 Gryllus bimaculatus
GGTTTGTGTATATGGCATTATATTTTCATTATGTACTAGCCCTGCCTTCCAGCTAGCTTTTAAAAGGTCTATTAACAGACGCCAAACGTATATTATTACTAACAATAGTAAACAAGTTGCTTTATTATTTCTAATAGCAATTTACATCGCGTCTTAAGCTTGGAGGAGTGAAAGCACATATACGTAACCACCATTAACGTGAAACTTATTGATTATCCGTTCTACCTACCATTATTTGCCGTCATAAATGTTTTTCGCTTTCAAAGTTTCATCTCAAAGTTTACCAACGAATACCCACAAATAACAATCAAATGAATGAAAGAGAGAGAATACGAAAAGCAAAGTTTCACATCCTGTAAAAGAGGGAAAGTTCTCTCTCTCGCAGAAATAATTAACGGAAAACAGACAGTGCCAGATGATTAAGAAGCACATAGGAATCGTTGGTTTGGAAAACTCTCGAAGCGTCGAATACAATCACTGGAAGGACGATTTAGAGTGGCTCAAGCCGATTGGTATTCGTTCGCATGGATGCTCATGCACAGGCAGTAATATAGAGCAGCAAGAACACAGAACATACACGAATGAATTAATTTAATTTGAAGAACCGCAAAATATTTGGAAATTTTTTATTCTAGAATTAATTTGAGAAAAAATGCATTCTGGAAAAGAGAGAAGTACGTTTAAGATATGTTGTTAACTAATTCTTGTTTCAAATGATTACTTCATTAACAACGATTGATTTAAAAACGCATCACTAGTTACATTTGTTTAATTCCGATTATCAAAATATTACATAAAATAATATAACTTAATAACCTGTTATATGTTTAAAAAATGATTCGGGTATTTCGAAGAACAAGACTAAGAATTAGTTAGGATCCGCCTGAAACACGCAGGGCCTATTTCTAGCGGAACGCGACAGAAGGGCGTTCCGGTAGGTTGGGAATACTTAATAAATTATATTATAAATATATTAATTAATAATTAATTTTGGGGCGCGTTCCAGGCCCTAAAATTTCATAAATCAAGCACTGCAAACAAGGATAACCAGTAAGCGAGCACGTTCAAGTTAGTTAAAAATCAGGTGAACGTCAGCGAGTGAGCTTCCCCTCGGCGCAGATGGCACGAAAAGTGAAATGCACACAAAGGATTCGTTGCAGAAGCTGACTGGAAGGACCTAAATGACAAAATTACCGTAGCCAGTTCGAATGGCAGAGGTCGTTAAGGCAATGGTGCCGTAGCGATCTCGGA
This sequence comes from Gryllus bimaculatus, assembly GCA_017312745.1. NCBI lineage: Eukaryota > Metazoa > Arthropoda > Insecta > Orthoptera > Gryllidae > Gryllus > Gryllus bimaculatus. Next base: position 2,252,438 of record BOPP01000115.1, read on the forward strand.
CCGAAGGACCGCCGGTTCAAGTCCCGTCTCGAGTATAGTTGCATATGTGTTTGTCCTTTCACATCATAACATCACCATACAATGTCATCTTCACAGTTACCATACCGTTAAATGCAATAGTGGCCGCTAATAACCTATGTATTGACGCGACCTTAAATAACAAAAACGTAAAAATAAAAGTTCTGGAATTTCGGACGATTTGTAAGACGATAGGAATAAGACGATTCAAAAGCTCCATCCTCGTTCTACAAATACAATACCCGCCGAACAAGATCCTCGTTTCACCTTTGAAAGTCCTTCGGGCTCGAGACACCATGCAAATCACCTTTTATCTGATCATCCAAAGCAAACCTCTTTGAATTTTTTAAATTGATTCATTGATAATACCGGGCGCCTCAACATCTAAGGACATTATTCCTGTTAGTGTAGTGCATGATTTTTCCTCGTGAGGTGGAAGAGATGGCGAGATATGGCGCCGACCTATCTGTAAGCTAGAGGGGTTCCTCACCAGGGATATACCCCCAAGAAACCCTGGTGGGTATCCCCCACCATCGAAGCGTATTTGTAAGCGTATTTCTGTGTAAGTAAGGGATGAGGATAGCACAGGGAAGGGGAAGGAAAGATCGCGCGGGGTTTGTGGCTCGTTTGTTAGGATACTGCTGCGGCATTCGTCTGGTATTGATAGGAAAAACCACGGAAAACTGCCGATGAGAGCCGTAAGAATTCTCCTCCAGACAGCGACTGAATCCGACCTAGCTCTCTAGCGAGTGTGGAAAATCCTACCACCGTCGGAAGTGGAACGTAAAACCTCCCGGTAAGGGGTACTAAGCGACAACAGTTGATGCCCTAAGCTACCCCTCCCGGCCAAACGCCTTTGGAGCTGACGGCGCCTTCGTGGAAAGACCTTTCAGAATCCGCGGTCTTTCTCCAGAACAAACGCACGACGGTGTTGTTTGCCATTGTTGTGTAGCAACCGGACCCCTTCCGGCGGACTCTGCATTACCGCAACGCCGAGCCACAACCGCAACGAGGCGTTCGCGCCCGCGCAGGCGAAGGCAGCGGCGCCGCAGGCGGACGTGGAAGCCGAGGCACGCCCGCAAAGTGATGACGACTGAGCCACCCGGGTGGCCAACAAATCGGAACGCAAATTTTCAGAACTTTCCTTTATCTTTCCCTGAAATTTCTCGACAAAATTCAAGAATTTCCATGACATCATTCTGTTAAAAAAATTGATAACTGGTAAATCCAGCTTTATTGATTTCTTTGGATTAATTTTCACCAAAGAACAGTAAAAACTATTTGACGCATGGGGACATATATACTCTGCGCACGATACCTAGTTGTAAAGTTTATTCTACGATATTTCTAGTAATTACTTTTCACTTTCATTAAATAATTTTTTATAGTCTATATCAGTGCTTGATTTATAAAATATTAGGCCCTGAGCGCGCCTTAAATTAATTATTAATTTAATAGAAATAGTTACATATTCATAATATAATTTAATAATTATAAATTTGTTTTTTCCTACGTCCTTCCCGAGGTACCGGGAACGTCGTTACGTCGCGATTCGCCAGAAACCAAGCTCTGGTCTATATTGCTTCCTCTATAAAGAGCAGCTCTTAAGAGAAACTGACATTGATATTACAATTTTTTACCAAACCAGACTTATGTTATACAAAAATAAGCGCGGCCCTAGATGAACCCTATCTAATACAAATCGAATTAAGGTTCGTTCACAGTTTACAGACCGTGTGTACGTGCGTATAAACTAAACGTGCAAGTAGACGTGTAAAGTTTCACATTCGTTTTCCTGCAGTTTTACTGATCATTTGGAATGCGGAACCACGGCAAAACGATTGTAAACATGGCAGATTTATGCGAAAACTGAAGTAGAAAAAAATGAATGCTCTGGCATAAAAGTCCTTCATATTAGTATGATAATATTATTTCCCGACTTCCCCATTATACTATACCTGACCATCCTTAAGAACTTTGTAGTCTTGCTCAGTGGAAAATGTTCGCTACACATGTTCCGTTAATATGCTATATCGTGACTCCAAACCTCCATGACCACAGCGAGTCTACAAGCGCGGAGTGTTTTTGGGTATCGCGACTTCGGGGTTTTGGAGCTATGGGTCTCTCGAGAGGCCTTAGAGAGACTGGTGCTAGCGGTCCACGAGGAATTGTAGATGGGGATTCGCTTATGTGACTTCGGTGTTCTGAAGATTTTGAGCTTCTGGGACTTCCAGGCACCGCGTGTCGTCATCCAAAGCTCTCTGGGCATCCGAACTGGAGATTGAGAACTCTAGTCTCCCATCGAGACATCCGTAGAGTCGAGGCTGTAATATTCCGCTCGTAGAGTCGAGGCTTAGACTTTGTATCTTTAGGTATTTGGGATGTCGGTCGAAAGTGTTCCGCGGCACCAAGTCGTGCTTAAATCGAAGCGTAAATCGTCCCTAAACCGAGACTTTGCTGCTGGCAAGAGAATTCAAGCGATGGGCTGCTCTAATCGGTAGTTTTATGTGATATCTCCGATCAATTACAGTTGAATGCCGGAGCAGTACATTAACAAACTGGCGATCTTTACTTCCTCTTCCTTGTCGAGTCCTCTCCCCTTACACATACACATACACACACACACACACAGACACACTGACAGACACACTAACGTGCACTACACTAGTACATACGAAGAGAGCTTAGAGCTTGTCCGGGAGGGACAGTTCCCCATTGGGGGCGGCAGCTGGAGGGGGAAATCCACTGTAAACTAACGTGTAGGCTGGGACCGAAGTTTACCATAAAGCGAGAAAGAAACACCGTCCCTTCCGAGATAAAACATTCACTACACTAACTAGACTTGTGACCATACACGGAATAATCAATCAACTACTTTCGATGCGATGCCACAGCTTGAAGAGTTTGAATTCTTGTCCTGCCCCTCTGTTGTGTGGGATCCACAAAGTTTGGAACTTCGCGACTGCATGGCGTGCAGATTATTTAATTCTCTATTGTCTCCAAACAACTAGGTAATGTGCTGTAAGAAAGTTCATTAGCGTTTACGACGAAAACAGCCTTCAAAACACGTTAAAAGGAGAAGCCAAGGTCAGAGTATGACCAGATACTTAACGTTTCTTCCAGTTTGTTTATGAAATGAGTTTCGTAACTTATTTGCATAACATTCGATAGTAAGACGTCTTATTCCAAATTAAAATTACTCTCGTTGTATAGGTATTTTTTAACAACCCAACACACATCGATTAAAATACAACTCTGAATTATAAAATTTGATGTTATATAAAATTTAATGTAACATGTAATATGTAATATACACATGTTAACTTCACTATGAGTGGACGTCTTCTAGAGTTCAGTGGGAAATATAGTCATTCAAAATTCCGTGTTGTTGCGACAGGAAGTATATTCCTCATGAAGAACACGATGAGGGTTGAGAGTCTACATCTGTATTTGATTTGCTCTTGAAAAGAGATTGCATTACACCGGAGGGAATATTCTCTTCTCAATTCGTACCAAAAACGCTCATTTCTTTCTCTATTCAGAATTTAACTCGTATGTGGCTTAGAGTAGGGATTCCAGAATTAAGAAAACGTGCGCAGAATACACTTCTCCCTGGAGCACGTCTCATACAGTATTAAAAAAAGTTTTTGACATAAAATAAAAAATACATTTTATAAAAAGAATCATGCAAATTTTTTAAACTCGAGTTCATTTAATAACTCTATTAATACTGATGTAAAGAGCAATCACGTGCAGTCCACACGACACGAATGGCCATGTATACGTCTAGTATTAAATTTAATAGTGTGCTTTAGGACGTCTGCGTATTATTCATTATACATTGTTATAGACCATTTTGTTCAGTCGATCTTATACAAAAATACCAAATTTTATTGACATTTGTATATGGTCTACTGAATAATTTGATCGATATCAATTTAAAGTGTTGTATTCTGCTGGTGAAGTATTATTTTAGAGACATTTTCATTCAGAAATGTATACGAGTACTCGGTGCAATATCCAGGCCATGGTCACACGAATGAAGTAATCAGATTCTTGACAGTATATAAAATATTAAATTTTAATTAACTGAACGACAAAAAACGTTTTAATAAGTTCATAAATATAACAATTATATAACAATTCTATTGCGGAAAATCCTAACAATGCATCACTTTATCGGTCATTGCTAGAATTGCTATTTCGAAGTAAATGTTCTCTCAGTTGATCAGTCTCTCAGTTGACTAGAAACTATTTTCCTCGTAGTGATGTGGCTACACCACACGGATCTCATGGCGAAAGTGACTATGTACTTTCCACACTTTTCCTGCCTATTAGAGCGTAAGAGATCCTATCTTTGGTGATTCAACCGTAAATCCACAAAGAACTTTTACGGGAACTCAAAATATGAAATTATAAGTAATGTTCATATCTGTAAAGAATGAAACAGATGAGATTGTGGGCAATTTACAAATTCTGCTGTTAATTTTGACATTCACTCTAACGAATATTCAGCCACTATTCGAGAAGGTAGCGAGCACGAAACAAGCACAATGACAGACTATAAACACTTTCAATATATTTTTGAAATATTATGATTATCTTTTTTAACTTTCTTGTTTATTCTATTACTATTTTTATTGTAAAATAGTGGGATAATGTATTTCATTGGATTTAATTTATTTCATACCTAATCAATGTAAATTGAACTTCGAATCAATAAGTCAAGGGGTGTAAAAGTAAATAGAAAAAAATAGGATTCAAAAACATCCTATTGGTACAGAAGTGTTTATCATATTAACATTATTACATCAATCCCTCGGGTTGAAACGAAGAGCTGCAAATCTGTTTTAAGGGCGTTGACAACAATTGGAGAAATTTCTTTCGGAGAGAAAGTTACGACTGATCACATGTAAAAGATCCTACAATGCGTATGCTGTAATTGGCCATTCCCTGAACTGTACACTACACGACGTGAATAGACAAAGCCTCCCAGGCGGGAGCGTCCTACCAGCAAGGGTAGTGACTTCGAGCCCCTTCTTGGACTTCAGTCTTCGTGTTTGTCTATCCACCTATCACATCCCATTATCCATCTCTACGGCTTAAAACGAACGGTTCTTGTCCCTGTGAAAAACTGCTCGAAACGCGGTGTCGGCTCGTTGTGATTTCAAATGAAAATTAGCCGGAGTCCGGCAACGAGCGGTGGGATTGCAGTGAAGGCAGAGGCGTGCATCTCTGCTGGTTCGAAGGCTGGCGAGCGCCGGCGTCGCTTGTGGCCCAGACGTCAGTTGGCGGTGCAGCGCTAATGAACCGCGCCGCTCTGCGCCGCCCATCGCCCTCGCGTTCTAAAAAGCCGCTTGTCGCCACAAGCCGCTCGCCCTCGCCGGCTGGCCACTGCAGTCCTGCTCCCTCGTGCCTCTCTTTTTCCTAATTCTTCTTCACCTTCTCCTCCTTTCCCTGCCCCATCTTTGCCTTCTCCTCCTTTCCCTGCTCCATCTTTGCCTTCTCCTCCTTTCCCTGCTCCATCTTTGCCTTCCCCTCCTTTCCCTGCTCCATCTTTGCCTTCCCCTCCTTTCCCTGCTCCATCTTTGCCTTCTCCTCCTTTCCCTGCTCCATCTTTGCCTTCTCCTCCTTTCCCTGCTCCATCTTCACCTTCTCCGCCAGCTTCATTTCCTCTTTTATTCTTGGTTTCCCTTTTTATCGAAGGTTAATCCTACCAGTGACTGGTGAGCAGGAGTCTTGGTTAGCAGAGTCTCGCGAGTATCCCGTGCCTTGGAGACGCCGCCGGAGCAGCGTCAGCAGCGGAGTGGAGAAGAAGGTAGCGAGCACCTCACCGCCCGCCTTGTCACTGCCTTGTGCTGCATTTGTTGTGTCGAGCAACAAAAACACGGTTCTTATAGGGTTTCTTGGACTCCCCGTTATACGGCTCCTAGTTACATTTTATGGCAATGTGCTCAGCTCTATTACATCCAAATTTTTTGAAGGGAATTCTTATTGGTATGAGTATTCTTGTCTCACAAACTGTACCATCAAATTAAATCTGTAGCTTGTTTCCCGATGCAATTAGTACAATTGTTTTGTAATCACAAACGGGCACATAGGAAGGGCAGGCAGCCACGGGCCCGTAACATGAAACATTTTATTTCCGCAAATGTGACGAATTCCTGGTTTCCCTTCACTTTGACCCTCATAACACATCGGCCAACTGATACACATTTCGAGGAGAAGCTCTTCAAACCACCTGACAACCTGTAAATGGTTGAACATTAGAACAATCGTAGTATATCTCAGGTGTGGATCCAGAGCCAAATTTTGGAAGGGGAAATCCAAAAAGTTTTGGCCGAATGTGTTATATTACCGATTTTGTAAAATGTCGCAGACTACACTCAGCTCATACTGTGATACAAATAAATTGATTTTATTTGTTTTAATGATTATCCAAAACTATTTTTGCTTCAAAGTTTCGTGACAAGTTAAAATTAATAGTTCTACCCCCCTACACACACACACACACACACACACACACACACACACTGTTTTAGTGTGCGCAAGTTTATGATTGTCATATTTCTCGTTACCAAATATCGGAAAAAAACAATAGTTTCTGCATGTAATTGTAAACAAAATAAGTTCAATAAAAGAAGGAAAAGAAATTCTGGAACTTAGAAAGTGTGTATATTGTGTCTATGTCTCCTCCACACCCTACATACGGTCTACAAGTTAAATGTATAAATAATAAATGCGTAAATAAAATATACGGTATTTACGAGCTAATTTCTTCGATTCCTTCACGAAAGACCTACAACTCTTCTTCGGTTGCCTCAGTCTGTAGAGCATTCGTCTGTATAACATACGATCTCGGGCTGCGACGTCAGGAAGATGAAATATTTGCACTTCGTGACAATCCATTTTCAATATGACCATTTGACGTATTATTATTGTTTCACCGCCATGGCTGTCTCTGCCGTGACTGATCGAGAGGTCGTAGGGTTCGAATTCGGATTTTATTCAAAATTAAAATTCAAAAATTTTAATTTCACTAAAATAACATTTCTCCAGTTTTTTAAAATTTGCTGGCTTAATTAAATGGATTGTTTAATATAAAATAAGTGTCAAACGATGCATTACTAATAAATCTAGGAATTATAGGTTATTAAAATAGTATTTTAACCAGGTCATTCTCATTCAACTCATAACATTAATTATCTGTAAGAGCAAATATTATATTAAAAACCTTAATTAACATTTTCTAGGAATTTTGCCACGACCTGAATGTAATAAATGATGAAATTGAACTAAAATTCAAAAAATTAATGACAAAATTAGTTCATATTGTGTACAATATAATAAAATGGAATGTTATATTATCAAAAACGAATGCCTGCCCTTTCCGTTTGATAGTGGGTTTGCGGACGTCGCATCGTGCCGTGGAGTGCGGGTCGGAGGAGGGCGGACGAGCAGGGGAGGCGAAGCGCATGTGGCCTGGCTGGCGACGGCCCGACCGGATAGTGGCGATTTTTCGACACTAGCTGTATACCTGTGTCGCATTCAACCGCTATTGGAGGAGAACTCAAGCGGCCGGCTACTCTGATCGGTAGTTTATCGGGGTTTCTCTGATCGAAGGCCGAAAGCATCTCCAAGCGAGCAGTACCCTCACAAACGGGTCATGGACTGAGCGCTGCCTTTCCTTCCTTTTCATTGTTATACCCTCTCCCCTTCTAAACACCTACACACTACACTACCGCACACGTCGGGAGACCAGTCGGGAGTTTAGTCACGGCTGAAGTGGTGTCTTGCTGGCGGAGACACCCGGAGAAGGGAATCCTCCGCAACCCGACATAAAGTCCAGCGCCGGATGTCTCAAGAGGGAGAGGAACTCCGCCACCTCCCAGGATAAAACATTCACTACACTAACGGGAATAATTACCTTAGCAGCTAACATGCCCGGAAACATCAATTAATCAATCCACACAGCAGTTGACCAACGCTGCCGCAGGGGCCCGGGGCAGAACCGCAGTTCCCATCTTCATCTCATCGATTTTCGTCAAAAAAAACTGTAAAAGCTATATGTGACGTACGAGGAGAAGTATGATACGCAAAGGTTTCCTAGAGGCCCTAGAATCTCAACCCCCATCGTTTTACTATACTTACTTGAATGATGAATAAAAGTACCATCAAAGCGAATTTACCAACATTTGAAAACGAAAGATTTTAACACTTTCGTAACGCCCTAGTAATATTTATTTGCGTCGGTAAACGAACTAGAGATTTGATTTTGCAAAACTGCTACCAAAAAAGAAAACTACACACATTACATTACACTAGGCTACATTCATATTACAACTAGCAAAAGGAGAACCAAAAAACGTGCGCATAGTGAAGCTACCTTCCAAGCCGTCCAAAAGCAAAGTAAGTGGCTATATCAGCATTTACTTAATGGATCAGAAAAACATAACGAAAAACCTAATCGGCCGACAAGGGGAACATTGGCCCAGAAGCTGAATTACAATAATTGATATTAAGATATATTTAGCCTTTTAAAATTATACAGTAGAAATAACTAAAGCGTTAAATATCGTTGTTAACACATTAACGCCCAACATAATTGCACGAGTATTAAATTCGCAATTCTTGTAGTGAACTATTGATACTGGCGTCTGACCAATATGATTCTTACGACGTATGATGTAATTATAAATATATGAACTGCATGAAAATGTTCTCAATCTTCAGTAAATTTTAACAAAAACAACAGTCATATAATATATTAAATAAATAGTCAAAGCAATGGTAGGATTCCGAGCTCAAAAAAGAGGCTTACAGGAATCCTGTGCCATTCGTACAGATATTCGTACTTTTTTCTTCAATTTAAAAGTCTGGGTACTACGTGATGCGTTTTCCCAATACATTATGTCATATCCCAGGCGGCCTTATGCCATCTCCTTCCGCCCAGCTCCGTCCACGATGCACGTCTTCGACACAGCGCATTAAGAACATGCGGAGATCAACCACGCCAGCCACGCGAGTTCAATGACACGTAAGACCCTTTCGATATATGAAACGACATATCAGAGCACTCCACTAGCGACAAAAACATGAATTTGCAGGTCACAATTTTTAAAAGTTGTTTACAGGAAATATTTCGAAGAGGCAGGCTCTGGTTGGATCACTTGCGGCAACTGTACAAGATGCGGTTGGATAACTTCTACCAAGCAACCTCAGTGTTGAGAACTCTAGACAAAAGTACTAGGGCGTTCAAACGCTCTTGAACCACTTCTAAGGTTACCTCACGTAGGACGTACCTACCGAAACGCCAGAGCCAGTTGTTCACAAATGTCCGCCACAGAAGATGCGTAGAACAGGAGATCCGTCCAGCGTGCGAGTCTCGACGGCGACAGGTTTTTCAACACTTAAGTACTTAGATCGTGAGGAAAGAAAGGACTCTCAGAGAAATGGCGCAGGTCCCATTCTCGATGAACTCCCTGAATTTTCCGAAATTGAAAAATATTAACATTTGAAAATTACAATATTGATGCTAGGGATTTTTTACTTAATGAAATGTCATCTTCAAAGGTACGTCTTTAAATCAAATGTACATGTCAGGAACGGTTTTGCAAATATGAGCAGTTTTGAATAATTTTTGCAAATTTTCGAAATTACAGATTTGAATTGCTCGCACTTCTTTTGCTAAAAGCTTTCAGGTGTTATCCAAGTTGCAAAACACTGGGAACGCTGCAATACGGCAGTTTAAAATTCTTAGAATAACTTCTCATTGTTGGGCGGTGTTTCTGGGTGTACCGAACATAGTTTTGGGTTCTCGAATTTATGCCTATGTATTAGCTTTAAATGAATTTAAACCAGTTTAAACTTTACACAATTTATGTGGATAGAAAATATTTAATCATATGATTTTTTCTTTATTTTCATTACATTTGATTTTTAAAATATGAAAATGTCTTAATGTTTTCGATTGATTGAATATTTTGTATTCCCGGACGCATCAACTGCCATGACCATTAGTTCCGTATGTTTAGTGCATGTTTTATCATGTGGCTGTGTTCTTCCCGCTGGATAGCGAAATCCTGCACCAAGCTACATGTCACGCGTCGCTTTGCAGGGTTTCTCCATCTAGGTATCTCCCACAATGGGACAGTGCCCTTACCGGGCAAGCTTCAAGCTCCCGACATGTAGTAAGGTAGTGTAGGACATGTAAGTGAAAGTTAGGAGTGAGGAAGGAACAAGGAAGAGGAAGGAAGATCGCGCACGGTCCGTGACCGGTTTGTTAGGGTACTGCTTTAGCATTCGCCTGGCGTTGATCAGAAAATCGACGCAAAACTACCGATCAGAACAGCCGGCCGCTAGAATTCTCGTCCAGACAGCGCTTGAATCCGACCGAGCTATCTAGCTGATGTTGAATATCCAAATAAATTTAAAAAAATGTATTAATCTCTAATCCAAATTTAACGATATAATTTATTTCTGAAGAATGGAGAAATGAGTTCTGTTAATGAATTGAGGGAGGAGGGAATTTGTTTGAAATGAAGGGCCCCCGTGGATCAACTGCCTGTCGAACCCTACGACCTCCCGATCAGAGGCACGGCAGCGACATCAGTTGATGCTCTCAACCAGCTTAGTAGGTTTAAATGTTTTTGAACTTCCCTACTGGACTTGAATAATATTAATTTAGAGCTGTATCTAATGATTTAATGAATTCATAGATACTTGCTTCAACGATGATCTCACATGAAGACTATGATCGTTTACTTCATTTGTTAATCGCAATCATTAAGATTGTAACAGATGGCTAGACAACACTAAACTTGAAAAATTCTTAATTGATTTTTCACATGCTCACAAAAGAATGGCTCTTTTGAAAATTGCTTAAACAGCTTCCTCGTGAATCGTTATGAAATTGATAGGTTTTAGAATATTTGAGGAATTATTGAACAGTGTGTGCTGTACTTCAAGGGTTTGATGGAGGCTTGTGATGAAACGTATGTGATGTGTGGTGATAAAGTATAATATCCACACGTTTTCTGGGGCATGTACGGTGAACATAATTTCATGTACTGAGCTGCATCATGCATTTTATTGAATTCGATAACGTACGTCGATCTGTGCTAAAAGATGGCGATATATTTGAATATTTGAAGAAACAAAAATTGCTTTCAAAAGAAATTCCTTTATTTTCGTTTTCCAGACCTTTTGAATTTCCCGTTTTTTCTGTATTCAAGGATTCCAGGTTCGCATATCACCCTGTTCAATTACCATGTTGATTGAACTACATTTCTTGGAGCGCCCTTGCACCACCATCCCGGCCTCGAGCCCACTGACTTCATACTCCAGCCGAGTCTGCTGAGGGCGGCGCGGGCGAAGCGACTTGAACTCGGGATCAAGCGCCGAACCACACGCGAAGGGCCATGCCCCTTTTCGTTCTCGTCTTCGCCGCTGCCGCACAACCACAGCTACAGCAGCACGTTGCCTGCGCCGAGGGTATGGGGGACTCACGCAAAGGACGGCAAAATAACTCCGGGTCAAATCGGCAGTGTGGACAATGTAACCCAATGGTCATGCAGCTGGCATTTACCATTGTATGTATGTACTTAGGCACAATAGCTCTTTACGAGCTAAGGCCTACCAGCAGCGTCTCGGCCTCGCGGGGTACGTGTGGTTAGCACATAGCCACCCCTACGCCATATTCTGGTCTTTCATCCTGAGAAGTGAGCTTTCTTATTGAGACACAGCACCAGATACAGGGACATTGCAAGGAAAGCGCACAATAAATTTTGCCCCGACCGGGAATCAAACTCTGTTTTGGGCCGTGAAAAGCGAGCATCTAACCAACGAACCACCGAGGGCATGGCATTTACCATTGGATCTACCAAATATTGCAATAGCATGCGCTTTTTCATTCATTTCCAAAGACATGATTCAGTCGGAATGAGTCAAGGCAGATCATGTACCGATTGATCCTTACCGATGGTTTACGTAGATTCCCTCCTACATCACGTCATGTAGACAGATTCTTGGATCGTTCTAGACATGATCCAGTGTCTTGTCATGTGACATTGCTACAGAAAGGTGTCTGGGAGAAGCAGGGACGTAGAGAAAACCAGGCCCCTCAGGCAGTTGATCCACGGGGGCCCTTCATTTCAAACAAATTCCCTCCTCCCTCAATTCATTAACAGAACTCATTTCTCCATTCTTCAGAAATAAATTATATCGTTAAATTTGGATTAGAGATTAATACATTTTTTTAAATTTATTTGGAATGAATAAAAGTCGGGGCCACAATTAAGTCGGGGCCTGGGTCAAGTTGCCCCACCTGTTCCACCCCCATCCCCCGCCTCCTGGTCAGATCACTGGGTCGACTGTGTCCGGCACTGTAAGGAACATTCATCATATATCGCAATTGTGCGGGTAAATGAGCGTCGGTGGTCGCAAACTGCAGGTAAAACCTAACTAAACCTGCTTGCTCCCGATTTCCTTCACGAAACTGATTCGTGATTAACTGGTTCCTGAAGTCTTTGCGCGAAACCTTGCATCGAACAGTTTGTTACATATGTGAAGGTTTCACAGGTGAAACTTATCCAGCCAAGAGCGATAAGGGGTAAATTTGCGTGGGTAAAACTGAACGTGTTAGGAGCCTTCGGGCAATGATGAAACCTGACACGTATTGTTAACCCGAACGGTTACATCTGGCACTCGTCCGGGTAAATATTAAGTAAAACCTCATCAACACAAATTCCAAAGGACTAAAATAATCGAAATTCGTGTTGTAAATGTGTAAGTGCTTTAAATATTCTATATACCTTGTAGGTTTCCTTGCCGAGACCCAAATTTTGCTCGTGTTAACGCGGCTCCACATATGCAGCTGTTGGCGAACCCCGAGCAACCGTTCGACAAATCCCGAGTAGTGTGGACGGGTTGCTTGCGATTCGCTGTGCGCCGAGCATTCGGTATTCACCCTACCCACCGCGTGTCGGTGTTTAGGACACATCAAAGGGAGCGAACATTCGCCGAACACATCCGCTGTTCCGATTGGGCGAGCAGTAGCTCGCTGCCCGGCGAATGCCGCCTTCTAACGAGTTCTAACAAGGGTTTACTGTACACTCCTGGCGAAATGGAGGCTGCGGGGAGCTGTGGGCCCGCACCCTACAGTCTGCGCCACGGCGTTCGACCCCCCCCCCGTCCACCCCCACCTCCCCATGACTCTTCATTTCGTTTTCCGTGTGCCATCGTCCCTCTCGCGATCTGAAACATGCTAGGGCGCCGCCCGTCGGTCTCTAGCCCTTCAGTGGGGAAGGTTCCCTGTCACATCTATTTCCAACCTGTCGTCCCCCGTCATCGGACTGGGGGGGGGGGGGCTGCCGTTTTCTCAAATTTGAATGTCTTCAAACGTGCATGCGCTTATGCTTCTGATCGCTGTAATTCTACTAACTGCACGTTAATGACAAATCTATTCCAACTACCTCAGTTGCTCAGCGAAACAACTAAAACGAGCATTCTACTATAGAATTTGGAAATCTCGTAGAGGGAATATACAATTCTTGGATAATTCCAGACTAGGTTTTAAATATTGACATTTTCCCTGGAAGTAATAACTACTAATTAATTCCCATCTTAGGTTCAGAATATTTATTCTACATTCCTCCCATTATCTAAAAAGTTCATCACTACTATTTCATAAGGAAGTAAATCCGCCGACCGCTGTCACGGATCTACGGGCAAACGTAGGCGCTGCTGACATCAACTGAACCGAAGACAGGATGGCATCATGCAAGACGTATCTAGGTCCCGAATTCCCAACTCGACAAAATCATAGTCTTATCGTTTTATGTTAACATCCTCGCTGAACTCTGCACGCTGAGAGATAAAACGCGACAGGCCCAAACAGTGCATGGATGTACCACACGGTGACAGGAACCTATCCGGTTCCAATACACTGTACGAATAAATGATCAACGATGAATGAAAATTACGAAAATGAATCATTTCGGAAATCAGTGTAAACAAAAAGTTTCGTGACATGTAGAAATGTCATATTTTATGTCAAATCTGCACCATCGTTTTCATTTTTAGGGCGTTTTCTGCATAAACGTCTAAAAATCCCAAAAGCAAAATTCTGTACACACAATGAACGTTTTTTTCACATTCTTATAAACTGCACATTTTTGTGGTAATGTTTCATTATTATTTCATATTTTCATGAAAGACGAAATACGGACATCCGCCCATGGACACACAGAATGGAAAATATGGGTACAAAATTTACACTTACCAACGTGTGCTGGTACCCAAATTCATTTTGAACGGCTAACCGTTGCATGTGAGACATTTTCCTGACAGTGTTGAAGTCAGGCCGATGATCGTATGTAACACACTCACGAGGCACTCAGTTAACACATTACTACCACTAACCACGGAACGAACTGTTCTGAGAGTATTGCCACACACCTGCCACCTGTTGGTTCTTAAGAATACTAAGAAATAAGTCAAAACAAATGCTGTATGTTAAAAGTTTTATATGATCCACGTTTTAAGTTTTTGTTAAAAATAATATCATCCTTCTTTGCGTAATTAATGTGAATAAAAAATAATTTTCTTAAGTAATACTTTTAAAACATTTTCTTAGCTTTATGAATTCATGTTTTGTCAACAACTTCAAGGCAGAATGGCAGAAGGAAATGTAACTGAAGAAATAAGTAACACTAAATTCATTATACAAAATAATAGATATGTAGTATGAATAATATTAATAATAGTGTTATGCAACAGAATTATGTAATAAAATATTTAAATGTATATAATTCTTAAAACTATCCATAAAAAGAAGACATCACACAAAATGAAAATAAAGAAGCTACTTGAACCACTTTCAATAAAAGTAAGTTTCCATGTAAGTAATAACAAAATCTTTTGAAAAAGTATTTTATTTCTATAAAGTTTGTACAAAAATGGAATTATATTTCCATTCATTTTTGTGTAACTTCAATTGCTCAATTTTCTCGTCAATTCTCAGGAATCGTTCCATAACCACTGTGTCAACACAGGCAATTTTTTGTATTCAGATACTATAATCCAACTACAAAGGTCTCCTCTGAAAAACCTTAAACAATACTGCAAGGTACTTTGACACACAACATTGAATAATGCATTGCACTTATAAATTTAATAACAATGGAACAAGTCATACAGAAAAATGATTTGTTTTGAAGTTTTTACTGATTTTCAATTCTATGTCAGGAATATTGCACAAGCCAATGTCCAATGTATGGCACAATGAACATTCACAGGGATGTAGGACTAAAGGTGAGGATAAAGACTGTGAAAGCTTGATTATCAGAAACAGTATCTGAACTTTACATTCTCATAGAAATTGTTAAAATCAATTATACACTCCCCTTCCCAAAGGGACACAAAACAGTTGAAAATAGACATATCTCAGACCATATTTTCAAGATGTTTACAAATGACAAGTCACATAACAATATAATTTTTATTTTTTATTCTTGTACAGAAGTTAAAATGCAATATGTTGTATACATGGTAAAATGCTAATACTTCCAATTATAACTGAATATCTTCAATAAATTAAAATACAGTTTCCCATACACAACACATTCCAGCAACCAATGAACATTACATATTTTACATAAATATTCCATATCATTTTATCAAAGACAATATAAAAAACAGCATTGGAAGATTTTTAAAGAAACTTGAAAATAATGCCATATCTGGTTGCAAGTGAGCATACCTTGAAAAATAACTGGAACTTTCTTTCCTTAGAAACTTTTACATTTATTCATGGGTATTTCTACCTGCATGCAATTCACACACATACACACATTCCATTAACAAGGAAATGGACCAGTGTAAAGATAGGACAGAAATTCACTGTTAGTAGAAAAATAATCCATTCTATTTTTGGGCAGGAACTTTCATTATTAATAAACCATAATTTCAGATACTGCAATGGTTTTAACAGTTCTAAGGAAGTGTTGCAATAGTTCACATAAATCCTATTTCCATTCTGTGAAATTTTAGCATATTTGATACTATCAGGCACATTAGTTTCTGTACAAAAAGAGGAGGGGGGACTACTTTCATTTGAATATGAAAAGGCACATTCATTGGCAGGTCATAATTCATGCAATATTCTAAAAATAATTAAATGTATTTGCATATTTTTGTCAATTCAGTAGCAATAACTTGCATAGTCTAACAAATTTTTTCTAAACAATTCCTGAATTCACCGGTTTCATGAACTTTTATCAGGAAACAACATTAAATTATATACATATTAATATAGGATAGTAATGTCCTGGAAATAGGAATAATGCATTTAGAAGATGAAAGACATAACTAATCCTGCAAAATTTCCAATTTCCACTATTAATCCAAGAAGAGTCATAAATGGATTACATACATTATTCCAGAGAATCACCATCAAGAGGATGTAGGAACCAATTAAATTACACTTGTTCAATATTGTATCATCTTATTTCTCATCACATCTGTATAACATCAGCATATAACAATTTGAAAATGGGATTTGTTTCTGGTTGGAAGAAAATGTTTGGAAGAAAACTGCCCAAAATGAAAAATATTAGCTAAAGGACACCAACTGACTAGATTTTTCTTAAAGTAATTCAAAGTATACCAGTAACATTTATTTCCCAATCAAAATGTTCATAATATCAAATGCTTAGTTGGGTCAGTGTCCACCATCAGTGAATGATTCAATATAGGTTTAAGCAATCATTGGGCATCAATTCTAAACACCCGCCTGCTGTTAAAAAAGGTTTAGCAGGTTATTTGTGCTAGACACCAGAATCACAAATTCTTAAGCACCAAGTTTACATTCAATGATCATTTTAGTCATTGATAAATATAATTTGAGTACTGAAGCTAAAAAAGTGAATTAATGTAAGAAATAAATCTATATTATTCATTAACTGAAATGCATTACAGTTGAATATTGATATAGATAAAGGCACTATGTTAAGAAACATACAAAGATACAAAAATAGACAACCATTCTGGAACTATAAGAACACACCATACCCCTGACATTTAACTTCCTGTATAATTACAGCCTTACAACTGATATCAGCAATTAATAAAGTAAAAAGATTTATTCTTTTGGCAATAAAGGTATACACTGCTCATTCTTTGCCAATTCTCAAAACCAATCTCGGTAATATCCTTAATTTGGTGCAGGTGTAACAACAGCTTGTTGGCCAGAAGCAGCAGTGGCAGCCGGTGCAGGGGTTGGTTCAACTGGGTTTGTGGAGGTGGAGCTGCTATCTTCCCCTGAATATTTTATTACCAAGATGACTGCAAAAATATCACAACAAACTCAATGCATTAACAAAAAATAATAACTCAAGTAAAGCACATGCTAATTTTAAAACAGGTTACAAAACAACAGTTTACTGAGATTATTCATATTCAGATTTTTAAAAATGAATTTACAGTAAAACACTTTGTGGCTTCACTTATTTTCAATGATAAATAGCTCCATGAAGATAATAAACAGGATAAGCTAGTTGCCAGTGTGAACAAATTAAACACATCATTGTTTTAAATGAGACTTGACTTGTCTGTGAAATCTTTAACAAATGAACTTTCAAATGCAAGGTACATGACAAACAGAACTGATAGAGAATAAATCATTAATAGAACAATTCCTTACTGTGTATAAAAACAAGTTTGCTTGGCTTTATTCCCCTTCTATAGGTCACTTACAATTTTTTTTCTTTCAAATTTTCACGGTGATCTCTAACATACTCGCACATAAATTCACAGCTATTGTTAGAATGATACAACACAGCTTTGTTGATCTGATGATCACTAATTTCCCAGCAATTCCACTATTATTTGATACTCATCATATACCAATATTTCATTTATGTCCATAAGATAGTACATACAACAACTAGGTTATAATGGACAACCAAATACAATAACCGAATTTTTCTTTCATAATATATTTCCTATCCAGTACAAAAAACAATGAGCCAATTATGAAACTATGCCTACATTAACAAATAAACATACTATATCACATTTTTTACACAAAATCAGTTTTGATTACTAATACAAATTTACTTTTACAGCACTGGATAAATATTTTAAATTAAATGTCTGTATTAAATGAACTTTTGCTACCACCTATTTTTAAGGTTCATTTGCCGGACACCTCTTGAATTCAAAAGGACTCTACCCTCAATTAGTTGCACACGGCTATCATGAACCCCAGCTCTTATTTATTGATGCTTTCTCAGTTGCTATTAAAATTGAAGGACTGTTTTCCCAGTAACTTTATTATGTTCATCCCAGTAACTTGTAAGTTTATCTTCCTCGGGTCAGTTGTCATATTACCACGTCAATGGCAAGTATCAGAGCTCTTAAAGGAACGTTTCTCAGTATTAATGGTTTTATTTCTTATGGTAATTTATGGTTCACAGCATCTGCAACTACTTCAAATACTACAAAATGTTGTCTTTGCTACATGCACACAAAATCCTCATAGGAAAACTAAGAACCAGTTTTATACACACAGGTTTCCATGATACATCAATATCATTTTACTACATATTTGCTGAGTTAGTTGAGCACCCAAGTTTATTTTGCTGAAGAACAAGTGCATAAAATCCTTTAAACTATACTCAAGTCTTTTGTAACTTATTTATAGATACTCTGCCCCGAGGCAAAAGGAAACTATGCCACTACATTCTAAAAAAAATTGGAGGAAAAAGAAATAGATATAAGAGATGAAAATCTAGGAATAAAAATAAAATTAAGCAAAGCCAAATTTTACTACTCAATTGTAAATGATTGTTATGGTACCCTCTTTTTTTTCTTTCAAAGAAAAAAAATTCTAACAATTGAAAAGGAGTTCATTTGTAAAATATGAAACCATTTAATTTCAAACAAATGTCAAAATTCTTAATTATTAAATTAGAAGCCACAAGAAATTAAAAGAGTGGTGGAAATTTTTTATTCCCATTTCTCATTCACTTGACTGTCATCAAGTGCGGTGTGGTCTCATCCCATAAATCCACAACGCGCACACATTCACACCCAATATTCCCATTCCACAAATTGTTACTCTCATGTTTGTTCCACTGTTTGTTAAAACAAAGAGAAGGTTAGAAAATCCCATGCACACATTAGCATTCCTCATGCAAGGACGTGGAGGGAACAGAGGCCATTTAATGTAACAATATCATAGATATGTGTATCTTGAAAGAAACGTACTTTGGAATGGACCACTAGAGGCATTTGATACTGAAAAACCATTGATATTGAATGTATATCAAAGGTGAAGAGGCTCAAATTAACTAAGATTACTGATGCAGTTTCCACAAATTCATTCACAACCAAGATTCCAAAATGTGAAGAAGACATTTCAAAAACTGTACCCAAAGGCAGATAAGACACTTTCGCCATAATATAATTCTAAAGATAAATCAGTTTTCTCGAATACCATGTATTGTCATCATGAACAATTTTAGACTCACCAATAATGATCAAAGCCACAGCAATGACACCCATTATGATCATCATCTGAAATCAAAGTGTTTAAGAATTTTTAGGTTCTATACTTTCTAACATCAGTCCCACCCAAAATAATATTAATACTTTACATGAAGATGGCTCATTGATACCCCATTTCTTAGGAAAGTAAGAAAAGTCGCAGTACCTACATTTCCACTTTCACTCATCTGAAAACAGTCACTTTACTTCCAAATAAAAAATCTGACTTATTGAGACAATTACACGTCAAACTGAAGTAAAGTCCAAACCTTGAAGAGTCAATTACTTGCTTGTGAAGAATTTACGAATACACAATTAATAACAATTAACCATCTACTTCATCATCATTCATTTTTATCAATTTTTTTCCGAATGCATATAAAGAAAAGTACATGTCTCTTCCCTAACACATTCCCATTCTTTAGCCCATTTTGTACATTCACAGGATACAATACAGATGCAAATCTGATAAAAGACAAATTCATGTTTCTGCTGAATTTTCATTTAACTCGCCAGTGAGAGTAAAAAAATTGAAATGTAGCCAAAACACAAGGTTAGTGTCTTTTATTTAATGCATAATAATGGTAAAGAACCCTCAATATTAAATTTGTATCCAACTTCAATATCATGATCATTTTCAACTCATGCTACACATGCTGATTTACTTACCTTTAAATTTTTCCACCAAAACTTCCTCTTTAGTTTATTTGCCTGCTGTTCAAACTGGGATGCACCTTGTTGCAATGCATCTGAAAGTTCACCAAAAAGTTTTCAGACATTATAATAAATTATATATTTTCAGTTCATCAAAATGTACCATATTTCTTCAATATAAGGTCCCCTTACATAAATGCACCCCTCCCTCCCTCCAGTTTTTGCATGAAAATTTCAGAAAACTTTGCTATTTAATGTTATTTGTTGCAGTAATGTGGTTTAAAATTACTAATTCCTTGCAACTTTCATTGTCAGTTGATCTTAAGAAAATCCCAAGTGAACTGTTGGAAATTAAAATATCTATCCATTTGCAACATTTATTGAAAAAGAAAATTTTAGAAAAAATATTTTTCTTAATTTCAATATAATTTCAAGGGTCTTATATTTGAGAAAAGAAGAATTCACTTGTACACATTGTTCTAGATAGAAAGTTGTGAGAAATAGATAGCCAAATTCACATAATCTACACCTTGTACCAATTAAAAAGAAACAAACTGCAGTAACAATCTGGAAATTGCAAATAAATGTGTGTGAAGCAAAGTGATTTATCTGAGAATTTCTAAAGCACGAGTCTTATTTAAAAGGAATTTTCCATGAATGAAATTATGCCCAACAGTTCCAAAATGCACTAAATATCAAAAATAACAAATCATGTCAAAATCAAAGAGGTTATGTTATTAGTATATGGGTGGTTTACTGCACATCAACACCGCGACTGATACCGCTGCTAAGACAGGTGAGTCACAGCTGTACTGGTCAGTAGGGAGGGTTGGTAAGAAAAATTGGATAGAAAAAGCAATGAACGTTTTTAGATACGCCGCCTTGATTGGTGCATTTTATACGTATAGTTAAACATTAATGGTTTTTAATTTCATGAGTGGAACAGTCAAAATCAAAAGCACCTCTACAAAAAATACCACAGAATGCATCTATTTTAGCAAAGGAAATGCTGTTTTGTTAAAGGAACTCAGAAGAAAAAAAACTCAATCGAAAAAATAATGTAAAATATGTACCGAATGCCCAAAACAGAAACTTTTTCCTTATAACCAGGTAGTTTAATCATTTCACTTTCAAAATAAATTTCATTTCATGGTTTTACTCTCATTCCACTAGCATTACAAAAATTATAAAACTTCCAAATTAACTTTAGTTCAGATTATTTACTTAACACAAAGACGACGTGATTGAATGCATTGAATTACTTGCAATTGAAAAGTAACATTGAAAAGGACCTCATAGTTGAAAGAAATAAATATTTCGACATTGTATACACCCATTTCAAACAAAATATTACGATTTTTTTGAGAAAATGACAATTCATTGTTAAAGATTTCAATAAAAACCTCAAACGAAGAGGCCTTTCCCCAACAATAAAAACATCACACCCATTAAACGTTAATAAACCAACATAAAATATTTCAATAAGCATGTTTTAATTTATTAAAGTGACAAATTGTTTTAATTTTTCTTTTACTGTAATTTGACCATTTTTGGCTGACCTTGTGCAGTAAACCTACATAGATAGGAACAAAGAGATTACCTCAATTATTCATACCTACCAGCACGGTTATCCAATTCGGAAAGCTTTTGGTCTCGTTCAAGAACCTTCTCCACATTTACACGCATAATTCCAACAACCTGGAATACAAATTCAATTACATCAGTTTACAAACATACTTTTTATGTCTAACAACAATCAAGAACAAAGATTTTTTAAAGAAAATCAATACCAAACAACAAGAATCATAAGTGCTGCGGTAGTTAAACTACTGAAATCGGGAATTGCTTATAAAACATTAAGTACCTGAATCTATTTTTGCAGTTTTCAATCTAAAACTGGTAAGTAAAAATGTTAGTATATCTTTCCCAGTATTTGTATTGATGCAAGGAAACAAAAGTATTCATACATTCGCATTACAATTAATAAATAATAATTAAAAATATGTGCACTTTTAGAATTTTACTTCTCTCCACTATATGCGATGTTCACACCCTTAGTCTAGTTTTAATTTTGAGGATTCCCAAAACACCCACCTCTTCCACCTGTGCTTGGGTTTGTTGCATGCGCTTCTGAGCTGCCTGCTGCTGAGCATTACGTGGACCCCCAGCATCTTCAGTAGCGGAGTAGCCACCAGGATTTCCTTCAAATGACCTGAAAGTAAAAACACATCCACATCCAAAACATTTTAGAAGAAACATTGGGACATCACATAACACAACAAATGAAATTCAAAGAACACTTATTTGGTCTTCAATTCATATTGTTATTACAAAGAAACCCTCAAAGTTATTAATTCAAATGAAAGAATTAATAATTTCAGTTCAGGTTTTTTGTTTTTTTTAATCCCCCAAAAATTTAATTGATGTCACATGTCAAAAACTTTTTTCTGAGATAATTCATGATTCAATTATTTCACGGAAATTACTTTATTAGTTTCTATTGTATTGGTAGATTACTACTACTTTCACGTGAGTAACTTCGTTCGCAAATCTGATTCATGTCTTGGAAGGTCTCACAACGTAAGTTTCATATTTTTGAGGCTTCAGTAGTAAAAACAAAACACATATACGTAGCTTACGCGTTAATATTGGTTATATTATGCGAAACAATAAAAGGGCATAAAACATGAGTGACGTAAGTAAATAGCTATGATTGAAGCCCTATCAAATGGTTGATTTTATTCTCCATATTCCTATTCCACATACGACAAAAGGTTTAAATTAATGTTTTTACTAATAACTAATGATTTTATGTAAATAAAGAAGAGAATTATTTTGACGAGCAAAAAAAAAAAAGTTTTTAAAACTTTTAGGGAGATAAAACAAGATTCGTGACAGTCGCTAACTGCATTTCATCCGTGAATCATGAGCCTCGACCATGTTAATATATAATATGCACAGCAATAGTAAGGGAAATTTCAAAAGAAGTATGTAATGATGATATTACTACTAATAGATAAAACAACGTGAGGTATGTTTCGGCAGATTCCATTCCATGAAGATAACGTTTGACATCCGACCATGCAAAACTGAGACGGAACAATAGAAAAACTATAACACCATCTATTGTCTTCCAAGATACCTACATTGTGGCGTTAACGAGTAAGAACTTTTAAGCTGTCAATGCTCAACACAAGAATTAAATATTTCCCTTCTCTGCAATCAGTCTGCGATTCACTACAACTTCCCACTCGTATTCTCTGGTGCTGCGAAACGACTGAGCCTGAGCGAACTGATTCATGACGTCACCTCTGACAAGTATGATGACATGATTCACAGACAACCGAGCAGCAAGGTGCCATTTCGTACTTAAAAGCAAATTCGTTTATTCTAAAATAAATGAATTATCAACATTTTGTTATTTTATATTATAAACATATTTCGTATAAGTGACTGGTCACAATTCATGGTTGCTTTCTCAGCTAGTTGCTTTACTGACTATTTTAAGAAGAAGAAAGAGCGCCAATTTCGAAAAATACTTCAGACAGCGATTATTGCAATCTTTTTGATGTGATGATTAGAGCCCAGACGTTTGGCAAAATATATTTTTATTATTGCCACTATTTTATGACTTTTAACAATAGGAATCACCTAATTGAACTTCTGGAGTTGTTCTAATAGATTTTCATTTTGCCTTTTTTAGTTTCTAATGCCTATTTTTGGTATATTGCCTTATTTTCTGCCTTTTACGCCATTATTTTGCCTTTTCCCCCTCCTGACACTAATCTCTATGAATCTGGAAACATACTTGCAAACCTAGACAAACGATGGCATGATCGTGTATTGTCTTTCTGTGAACGCAGAGGCTCCAGTGCCTGGTTGTATTAAAAATCTTAAAGGGAAAGATGAAACCAGTAAATATTTTTGAAATTTTCCATTGACCTTTACAGACTTGTTCGCTCGGGGGGGGGGGCAGAATGACATTAGTTTGGGCGATCACTTACACCTGAACAACATGTGCACAAATTACAATCAGCCGCCCAAACACTAATATTGTATAATTAATACATACAATAATCTGGTAGTCTGTTTTAGTCTTTACTCTGCACTTAAAACAGACTAACACTATGCAGCAAGATTTACCATGCAAACCAACAATTAAATCTGCATCTGTGATAAACAAACGTCACTTCATTCTTCCTCTCACAATATACTCTATCCGACAGTGGCGGCTCATGCATAGGTTGCATGGTTGCACTACCCCCCAGCTAATCGAAAATAAAATATTCTTCAAGAATTATATACAGTTTCCATTTAAATACATGAAAGATTCACAATATTGTAGCAACATCGATGTATATGAAATCATTTTAAACCAAAGTGCCCAACAAGCGCTCTCTTCGGCGTCTGGTGCTATCCCAGCCAGTGCACCTTACACGATATAAAGCTCCTGTTTTGCGTTTACTCTTTGGCCGCGCGTTCCTATGATTTAACCAAAGAGTACTATACCAAGAGTCGCCCATCGAGTTTTCGCTTGAAGCAACCTCCTTGCTTTGAGGCCATTGAGTTCGCGCGGCGTTCATTTGGTCCAAACCCAGTGATCCCTATACTAACAGTTATCACTACACTAGCATTCTATACAGATCACTTGTTCAGGCCAACCCGGCTCTTTTAAGTGTTGCTAAAGAGTACGACGAATTCTTTTTTTTTTTTTCGTAAAAATTTAGAGGAGCCTCTTGTGATAGAACTATAGCGGCTAATATCGTAAGTAAAATTCCGGGTTCCTCATGTGAAATTTGTCACGACAAAACAAGTTGCTAAGATGCTACCAACCGGCGATTCCCTGACTTGACTGCGACTGACGTGATTACCCAGCGGCCCCTAGAGGATGCTGGGTGCATAATAAAGGAGGAATACCCCTACATGAATTAACGGAGGATTACACCACAGTGCGCTCAACGCTTCTAGCAGCTAGGAGACGTGTTGCGTATATAGATGCAACAATGTTTTTTTAAAAAATTGACCATGCCCGCCTACGTTACATGCCTGCGAACAAGAAATAAAAGATAGTGCCGAGTATCCCACACGTAGATAAGGATTGTGTAGAAATCCATAGGAATGATCATACTGTCAAACGAGGTAATACAAATATGTCCATTCTCTGAAAAATCTTTTGCAAATTTGCGACAGAACAAACAATACCATGTGTCAGTTTGTCAAACATTAGAATGATTTGATTCCATACGTATTTGAAGGTGAGTTACCAAAAATTTGTTTAAAAGTCTTTGCCATTACATTTTGGATCACGAACCAGAACAAAACCACTTTCTATGGCATGTGAATTACTGCAAAATATTTAACAATTAAAAATCGTTGTCACAGCAAGACTGTCAGCGATGTCACCAATCAAAAATCAGGCAACATTATACAAAACACGTTTTCTTTCCTGGGCAGTAGTGCAAATGAGCAACTATGACGTGTTTCTTCATTTGAATTAATGTTTTGTAAATACAGAGTGTACATTTTATCATTCGCCGAAGATTCGGACCGCGTCACCCGGGAGTCGAGGGCTCGTTCACCCAGCGAAGCGCAGACTCAATTCCCGTGCTGACAAAAGGGAACTATCGCTACGCTTAACTTACCTTCAAGAATAGGTTTAAAGTTGTGTCCTTCAGCTCGAATACATTCTTGACCCTCCGGAATATTTTCTGATTTATCCTTTGAAGTGTCGAGGAATTGCTAGGAATTTCTTTTTTATAGAGCACCGGATCTCTTCCTCCAAATGCGGGTTTTCTGCATTAACGTGATCTTTCAAGTACCCTCAAAGGAAAACGCCTGAAGGGCTCACATCAAGTGATCTATGAGGTCATAACCCACGATTAATTATTCGATCGTCACTATTTAAAAAGTTTACGGATCGAACAACAGTGTGATCAGTTGCCGAATATAAAGTAACCATATAGCCTTTCTTCTGGTGTCAATTGTTTGAAGAATTATGTCAATATCGGATCATGTAAACATTACCAGAAGGGCGGTGTTCAAAAAAATAGCTCTGATAATTATTGTGGAACTCAACGCACACAACGCTCCGATCTTTATGTCGTGAAATGAATCTTCGTGAAGAAGTTGAGGGTTTCTGCATTCCAATTGCGGTTATTTTGGCTATTGACTTATCCACTCAGATGAAACCATGCTTCATCAGAAAATAAATGTCAAAGCAGGATCAAGATCACAGTCATATACGCTCTGCAAACAAAATTCCGAAAA
The DNA here is from genome assembly GCA_017312745.1 of Gryllus bimaculatus. NCBI lineage: Eukaryota > Metazoa > Arthropoda > Insecta > Orthoptera > Gryllidae > Gryllus > Gryllus bimaculatus. The sequence continues at coordinate 2,278,925 of BOPP01000115.1, forward strand.
GCGTACTCGGACTTGAAGATCACGAGGCTGCAACGCATGAACAACAGTGGTCTTGTATGGTCGGAGCTTTAAAAGTTTAGTGGTTGTTCTGGCTGAGCTCTAGGATACTCGTACCTGTTGTGGAAGGGGCCTAAAAGATTTTCTTGAAAATTGTTGTAACCTGGCAGAGATTTCGTTCCGCTTCTCTTCTATCAGGACCAGTGGCGACCGCTCCGAATTAGCCATGCGCGGCATGTATGTACGAACTATCATTTACGTTTTACTTCTTCAAAATATTTCCTGAACGAGGAAAACCATGGTGTGTAGAGTACAACAGATTTGAACGTATCGGGATTTTAATCATTGTGTAAGGCAACTTTGAAATTGATACCGGAAGAAACAATTGTGCTCACGCGAAAATAAGAGATTTCTAAAAAAATATTTTTAGCAAACAAAACAGTAATATCTGAAATTAGATGAATGGGTCGGTATTCTTAGCTTAGTTAATAGCCGCGAACTCTCCCGAACAAAATCCTAATAGGAGCACGCTGCGCCCACCTAACTCCCAGTAACCCACTCCTTAAGCTTCCATTGTCCTGCATGCTCCAGCAACGGACGGGCTCTTGATAGTCCACGATGCTACCCATTCCAAAAACATTTAACTTTCGCATAATCGGGCACACAAAACTAAAACGATCTCAAAAATTGGTGGTATGCACAAATTAAACGAGTCGATTTATTGCAAGTTTAATAACGCTTCGACCTTTCCCGAGGTTGTTTTTTTTTGGGGGGGGGTAGGGCGCCCTTAAGAAGTAAACACCATTGGCCAGAACATGGCGCTTTCCAGACTTTCGTTTGTCAATAAAATTCCATGGGTGCGACGTTTTTTTACAAGAATCAAAATTGTAGATGTGGAATATTCACGCCCGGAAATTTCTTAATAATAGTATAGGTCTATATATTACAATTTTGTAAAAGTGAGTTTGAATAAATGGTGAAAGTTTATGACTTGCATATTATTTATATTATAATTGGTGTCATTCAGCTGAATTAAAGTTAGAGTTCTGTATGAGCAGTGTAAATTATGTAATACGTATTAGACTATCATGCTAAAATTAGTATTTATATATTTTTTAATACAGTAAGATCTAAATAGCTGGACATAAGGGTAAATGGGCCTACAAAAATAGCAACCGAAAAATGATTAGGCAATTAATTTCACTTCTTCAACTTAGAGATAAAATTAGGACAACCTGTGAACCATAAACCTAAATATAGACAATAGTAGGTACTGATTGTAAATAATGACACTATTTGCAAAAAGTATATCCCGTATTTTATTACTTAAATAGTACTAAATACGTTAGCTGTCGGAGCTTATTGAATTTTAAGAGGACAAAAAAATCCGGGAAAAATTGGTTTCTCATAATTTGCGCCATTTTATTCCGTCTTCTCCTGAACATGCTGATATTTACACTGAAGAGCCGACAATCTGGAACAGCCATGCGTATTAAAATAGAGATCTCGAACCACTCAGAATACGGAGCTCTGGTCAGCAACGACTATAAGACAACCCGTCTGGTACAGATGTTAGATCGGTTACTGCTGGCAAGCAGTGTTACCGGTTACAATGGCAGTTATTCATGATTTAAGTGGCGTTGAACGTGGGGTTATAGTCGGCGCAAGAGAGATAAAGGAATAGCATCTCCGAGGTCGCGATAAAATTTTGATATTCCCGTACGAACATTTAACGAGTGTACCGCGAATATCGGGAATCCGGTAAAATATCAAACCGCCGGCATCGCTGCGGCCGCAAATAGATCGTGCAAGAACGGGACCGACAACGACTGAGAAGAATCATTACATGTGATAGAAGTGCAACTCTTCCGCAAATGGCTGCAGATTTCAGTGTTGGGCCATCAACAAGTGTCAGCGTGCGAACCTTTCATCGAGACATTATCGCTATGGGGTTTCGGAGCCGAAAGCCCACTCGTGTTCCATTGATGACGGCACGACACAAAGCTATACGCATCGCCTGGGCCCGTCAACATCGATTGGACTGTTGATGACTGGAAACACGTTGCTTGGTCTAACGAGTCTCGGTTATAGCAAACTGGGCGCGTGCGCAATCATGGCGGCTTCATTGGCATGTATTTATTTATTTACGTCAAAAACAGTTAAAATTCTGTGACTTGCTATGGGGAGAAGTTAATTTGAAGTGTGTGACAAGTTCTGTGAAAATTGGTTCATCAGGTGGAGAGGAATTGATAGATGAGGTATTAGGAGAAACAGGGCTACCCCTGTTTTTCCTAACACCCCTACCAGAGGAGGTATTCAGAGAAGGGGCAAGAGGGTTCGAAATAGTCAAGTTTATGATGTGTCGTGCCAGTAGAGTTGCCAACTGTCCTACATTCGGGAGGACAGTCCTTCGTTGACGTCAATTGTCCTCTCGTCCTCCTTTGTATTTAAAATATCGACCTTTTAGTAAATTGTTAACATATGTTGTTATTTATTTAACCATATGACTAACACCTGCTACATTGTATTGTTTAATTTAGAATAGAAAACACAAATATATTTCTCCTGAACACTGACGTACACACGACACACGCATACATGGAACTGTGACTGTCTAGTGACTAAAATAAAAAGAAGCGCAAAAAAGGCGTGTGTACAGTTGACAAAACTGACAGGAAAATTGAATATAGAGAGCCATTGGATGCAACTTCAGCATATTGTATGATGCATTTTCAGACTATTTTCCAGTTCAAAAGAATGTTTAGAATTGAGTTGCATGGGAGAAAAATGACAATATTTATTACAAAATATAAACGAAAAAGATAATATTTATAAGGTGATTGCATTTATTTTAAGTCTGTCCTATTCATCTGCATTTTGAGAACGAATCTTTTCTTATAAATTGCAAATGGAGAGAAGAAAGAAACAGAGCTCATGTTAGTCTTCTTCGAGAAGTATTATTAACGTATGTTAATTTTCACTTTGTAAATTATATTACTTGTTAACGTTGTAAATTATTTTATTTATATAGATGTATGTGATCTAGAAAAGAGGAATTTATTTAATTAAATGTTTATAAAAAATGTGTTGACGCGGCGTTTTTTTTTTGGGGGGGGGGGATGTCAAATGGCTTACCTTTTACGTGAACATAGTTGGCAACCCTACGCACTGAGGGTATGTTTCCCAGCAATGCTTATGTGGAGACCATGGAGGGTGATGTGTTTTGCCGAGAGGAAATTAATTTCAAAAAAGGGTTACATTTGGTTTTCTGAAATGCAGTTTTAATTGTTAATTTGCGTGCTTAATCTCGCTGCATAGTGTTGGTCTGTTGTACATAAGGGCGGAGTCGACACTACAATGTTGCTGTTTTGCGTCGCACATTGTAATTTTTTTACATATTATTGAGGTGCAAAGTGACCGATCGCCAAAATTAATGTTATTCTGACTATTCCACTCATGAAATTGAAACCAATTATATGGATTAACTGTACATACAAAATGCCCGAATCAGGGCGGTGTATCCCAAAACGTTATCGTTTTTCAATCCGATTTTTCTTACCGCTTTACTGGTCAATCATAAACACATTCGTGATATGGCTACTGCTCTTTTTACTCATTTTATTCTCTTCACTGTCAAAGTCGACATTCTAAAAGCCTTCACACAACTCAGATAAGAGCAACAAGCACCTAACACAATATTTTAACTGTTTAAGATTGGTAATTATTCAATAAATCAAAAATTTGATTCGATACGAAAATGAGATTCCTCGCTAACCGCAAAATCGATTGAAAGCAAGTGCTTAAGAAATTCGGTAATGTGCTTCCGTAGATTGTGATCCACTCTGTCAAGGTGTATCTCAAGTGCTTCGGGTCAGATTTCCGCTCCATTAAACTCCACAATGCCCATTCATCCCGGCGAGAAACTCTTTCACGACACACGGCGAGAGCTGCACAATAGAGAAGCGCCCCGGAAGGTAGGGTGTGTGACTCACGGTATCGTCGTTCACCTGCAGCATTCTGTTACAGGTTCAAGGCTACGATGACACAGCGCCACATTGGCCCTCATATGCTCTGCGGCTTCCCCAAGTTCGAACGTGCTGCTCGTGCGTGGAGGGCATTTTAAAGCGATTCAGATCAGGGGGTAAAGTTTGCGCAATGTATCTGTGCCTGACGTCACGAGAAGGAAAGAATGCTATCTCGCCCACAACTTAATCAACAGGCAATCATGACACCAAAAAATTACATGCACATTTCATGTACGAAAGCACACAAGAAACCAATGAAACAAATTAAAAGGGTAAACACAACGAATTTCAATGTAATCCGAAGTTCACTTTGGGCCACCGATGATTTATGAACAGCGATAGTATGCGTAGAGGCTCTACAGCGCACGTGCATTGCAAGTGGCGAAGGTAGGTTGTCGGAAGTCCCGGTGCAGAAAGCCGCTAATAGCGTCTGTCAAAGATGTAAATTTATTTATTAACGTAAAAAATGCTAAAAATGTGCGGAGGTAGGTTGTCGGAAGTCCCGGTGCAGAAAGCCGCTAATAGCGTCTGTCAAAGACGTAAATTTATTTATTAACGTAAAAAATGCTAAAAATGTGTTACCCATATCCGCAGTTGAGCACGGGGTGACTCGGAGTTGGACACTTAGGGCGCCTGCCCACGCCGCCACGGCAGCGCGCGTCCGTCAAGCGGCAGGGCTCTTCGCCGACCTTCCGGCGACGTCGAACAAAGGGACTGCAGCAGGTAAAACGCAGTGACAGGCGGCCGCAGTAGGAAGGCTCCAATTTAGGGCCCCTTCCCACTTAGCGACGGCGGTGCGCTTCCGAGCAGCGCGGCGCGTAGCAGAGCATTGGTTTGAATGGAGGCCTTCCCACGTGCAGCGGGTGGCCGTTGCTGCGGCAGTCGACGCCGAACTCCAGCCACGCGAAGCGGAGGAGGGCCTACGCGCCACGGCTAGCAGTACACAGCTTTAAATGGGAGCCTTCCCAATATGCCGCCGGTCGCTGCGGTTTACCTGCTGCGGTCCCTTTGTTCGTCGTCGCTGGAGGGTCAGCGAAACCTACCCCTGCAGAACCCACCCTCTTCCACGGCGGGCGGTGCGTCCGTGGCTGCGGCGGTGGCGGCGTCGGAAGGGCTCTGCTGCTTGAAGGAAGCGAGGCGCCGTGGCGCCGTGGGAGGCTTAAAGCTGTATTCTTGTAGCGGTGGCGCGTACCCTCTCCTCCACTTCGCGTAGCAAGAGTCTTGACTGAAGCGCGCTGCCGCCGCGACGTGGGAAGGCGCTCTTAAGCGTGACTGGCTACTGTTTAGGTCAACGTTCGTCTAGCGAGGGTGCCTTGCCCTATTTGAAAGGTAGGTGAGCCGGCTGGTGGGCGCGTGCGGGCGTATTTACGACGTGGGTTCAGAGAGGAACTCTCCGTGGCTCGAGATTGACGAAGAGGCGGGTTAAGCTCCTCGGAGTTTTCTTTAGGGCGCCTTCCCAAGCCGCCACGGCAGCGCGCGTCCGTCAAGCGGCAGAGCTCTTCGCCGACTCTCCGGCGACGACGAACAAAGGGACCGCAGCAGGTGAAAAAAAAATTGAACCCTCCGAGATCACATGTGCAATGGGTATCTATTTGATTTGGTTTATTTTGTCACAAAAATCGGTAAAACGTTATGGGACCTATGGGGGAAGGGGCAAGAACAATCTGCCCACGTTTCCTTGAGTTCCAGAATCTCTTCTCCACTATAACTGGTTGAATGATGAAGAAAGGTTCCAACAAAGCAAGGTAAGCACCATTTGAAAATAAGTTTTAAGTTGATTTCCTAAACTATTTCGTTTTAACTTTGATAGAATGGTGTAGCAGTTATTATTGACAGTATTTTCTAAGGTTTATTGATATGAATCAACAATTGTTAAAATTACGTGTTTCAACCGACTTTAGGTAAAACTAGTGATACTACAACAGTACATACTTTCCCGCAACATTTTTAAATTTGCAATTTTCCAAAATTCAGAGAGTTCACCGCGCCATTCTTTTAAGAATCCCTTCTTTTACCCGTGGGGGAAAAATTGAAGAAAAATTTGGAGCTGTTTTTGAGAATTTTTTAATTGCCTATATTTTCAACAAATTACACAAAAACTACCCATATTTTCGAACCATTGAACATCAACTTTTTTAAAGGTGCGTCTTTAAGGAACAGATTGCATTCAGGAAAAAGTCTCCATCTTCAATATTGTTTTGTAGGAAGATCCCCAAAAAATTGCATTTTTGCCATTTTCAAAAAAAATTATCAACAAACACGACACTTGCACCTTCCTCCGAAGTGTCCTTCACGCTATCTGAAGACAAAGTTTGATCAACCAATTTGGTATCATTTTTGAGAAAATTTTGAAAATTATTTTGAGCCTTCATGTAAAGTATCCTCCAAAATGAAAATATCTGTTTGAAACTCCCAATGTCTCGAGTCCATTCATATCGATTGGGGAATATCAATTTTAAGAAAATCAGCTAAAAGATTTATGCGCTAACTTTGGCCACAGGCGGAGAGACAAACAGATGTTTTCCGTAAATCTATTTTTCGGTGTCAAGGACCCGCAATATGAATTCTGGTTACATGAATTCTGGTTATACCACGTGTTAGAAGATTTTTTTCTATATTTAGAAAATAGTTTATGCACATTTTCGTTACCAGAGCCCGGATTTAAGGTTTTTTTCTGCTGAAAATTTGCCTTTTTCCGGAGCACGATAAATAACTTTATATTTTTACAAAGTATTTTTGTAAGGGTGAGAAAGTAAAACAAAAAACTATAAATATATAATACGAATAAATACATCGTTAAAAAACGAGAATAAAATATGCACAGTAAAAGTATAAAGAATAAGTGAAAAATCCGCTATAAAAGACGACTAGAAACAACGTAGGTACATGTGAATTCGTACCACGGGTATGCGAACCCAAAGATTAGTTTCAGGGGATAAGGCATTCGATGGATGGAAGAGAACCAGGAGTGGCTCTTGGGCAGGTCACTGACAAGGATGTGTTTTGCAAGGTCGCTCCCGAGTCCATGTTTTCCAGGAAAGTTCAGGTGAAAACCATGCCGTGTGAGGTGTATTTCTGAAAGTTCGGCTCAAATAATTTAACCGTTGTGCTCTTCAGATAAATTTAATTGGTTGCTTGCATGTCTAATTGTTTTGCACAGCGTTAGTTTATTGTATCAGAAGGGCCAAGTCGAGACTAAAATGTTCGTGTTTTGGGCGGGACGCGGTAGTTTGTCAACATGTTGGTCAGGTGTAAAGTAATCAAATTAATGACATTCTGTCCTACTATGATGATGACTGTGTTCCGTTCAATGTGTGTTTTCGTTTGGGGACCAACTCTCTGTTCGCGTCGGCAAACTTCCCATTAGGTTTAAGGCTAAATGTCCCGACACTAGTACAATTTGTGGCCACCACGTGGCAGCACCAAAATAAGTA
>BOPP01000115.1:2286405-2319683 GCA_017312745.1 Gryllus bimaculatus
CGTTATAAAATTTACTTTACCGATAACGTCTGAAACCAATGGTCCGATTTTCGATCTGTAAACGGCATTGACGCCTTTTTAAAATAGAATTTACGCTACGAGCCCTTTTTCCAAAAATCTAGGTCCAAAATCTCGAATTTGAAATTAGTTCTCAAACTTCCGAGAAAAAAAAATTAAAAATGTGGGCTTATAGCGCGATGGCGACAATGCTTCCTGATCCAACGCCTGTGACAAATCATGCAAATCAGACGAATAGGAAGCGTCGTAAAGAGAAATTTACGAAAAACACCTCGCCCCCCTTCCCTTCTTCGCCGTTGCGTCACCCACCAGATTGTGTGGGCCCTCTGTCGGCGCGGGGGGCAAGACCAGGCCAGGCGGCGTGCGGCCAGCCCCGGCGGAAGCAGCGCGGACTTGCGGCGATACGCGCAGCCAGACAGTCCGTTTCGGCTTTCGTCTCTTTGCATCTGTCAATTTTTCCACAGATACAAATTAGAAGATGCTATACTTACCATTACTGACTGAGGTAAACGACTGTTAATAGTAGTACATAACTATATTTTTCACATATTCCGTCTTCCTCGAATACGATCTTAAATTGTTTGAGGCATAAACTCAAAATATCGATTCCGATTTGGAACAGGGATTTTTAAAAAAATGAACTAATTTTGTGAATATAACCATTATTTCATTTCCTCACAAATCTTATTTTAGATATATTTTACTTCTAAGGTTTTCTGTTAACATTCCACCTTGCTCTAAGATCTTCCGGTGTTCAAAATACCGAAAGAAATGAGCGACGGTAAGTACGCACGAGCTCTTTTATCCCACAACTCGATTTTGATCTCAAAACGACGGTTTTACCTGCTTTAGTGAGTTCATCTGGTGAATCTCTAAATATAATGCAATATAATAACAAATACATTTATTATTACAAAAATAACACCCAACCGAAAAATAATCGCTGGCATCCGCTTCCTACTGTGAACCTCTCCTAACTCCGTAAGCGGGAGGCAATAACACAGACCACTCGTATATCATCGGAAGCGACCGCAGATCCTGCACAGATCTGGCGTCTCCCACGTAACGCTTCAGGAGAGAGGCGAAACGATGAGAGGGAGATTATTTCCATGACACGAGAAGATACAAATTAACTGGTAAACTGGGGAAATCTTTTTGATCTTGTAAAACTACAGTAAATTTAATTTTAAAAGTCTCTGGTACTTTTTAGTGCATGTAGCAGCAGTACCACAGTTGTAAATTATTATTATATAATTATTATTATTTATTTCTATCTATAACATTTATTTCAAAAAGTTCCGCAAATCAAAGGGTATGTAGACCTGTGAGATCGGAAGTCGGTAGGACAAGACACGCAATACATTCACCATCTCTATTGCACAATGACTAACAGGCAGATATGTCAGAGAAGAACTACAAAAGCTTTTGTGACTGAAACCAACCGAAATTCTTAAAAGTTTGTTACATTCTTATGTTCGTATCATGGGAAAAAAAGTAAATTATGAAAACGAAGTGTTGTCCTCTGCGACTTATTGCACTGACGCAGATTCTTGCAGTTTTCGAATTATGGTTTTTTGATGGATCACTTCAACCGTCTCTTGTTTTTCCATTTTCCCAAGTCATTGAGCATTAGAAGGCAACAATCTCCTTTTCGTCCTTGCGAAATAACGGTCCAGATATCGATTTTTTTTTTGTTGGTGTGTTGCTAAGCGAAATTCCGATGCAAAACCAACGTGTGCGAATTCTGAATTTTCGTAGTGCATTATGGAGGGTTCTAAAATTATATTTGAAAAAAGGTTTACAAACACCAACCTCATTGGGCCCATTTGTACATGAATTTGTTGTGGCAGTTTTATAACTCCGTCTATAAATCGAAAGATTTTATTAACCTGAGATAGTACAATCTAAAAAGGCCACTTTCACCAACTTTGCGTCTCAACACAAAATACTTTGACGTTGGAAAAACCTGGAAAAAGTGTTCACAATAGATGTAACGATTTTTTTTGGACCGTTCTTTATTTTCGGCAAAGCATGGCAAATATTTGACAATAATCTCCTCTGAATGGTGAGGAAATTCAATTACCATTGCAACAAATAACAAATAAATATTATTCCAAAACTTTAAGAAATCACATATTTAATATACTGTAATCCGTCGTAACATACGAGCAGCTTTGAACTTGAAGAATTTCGCGAAGAAGGAACCTATAGTGTAAGTATTTTCGCATATTGACGTGTTTTCAATTGCCACCTACGCCAGCAGTCGATGGAAATAGTATATCTGCTTTTGACAACATTGTTATTAAGGTCAATATCACTTCATATATTTACAATGGTTTTGTTCTGAGAAGACATGAACTCAATGTTGTAACATGTCGTTTGCCCTCAATTGTTTTTTTACTTCACCATGTGTAACATGTATAGCGTTTATTGATTTTAAATTTGGTTTCTGGACTTTTGTGGGACGTATAGCTTTTGTTCGTATAGTAAAGGCCAAAACAATACAAGTTAAGATAGGGAAAATTATACGTCTCTGTTATGTAAGAATGTTGACGGGAAAGCAAAAATAGATTCGGGGCGTTTTCTTCATCACCACGCTTGCAAAAACAGCAATTAAGGCGTAGTAAACTATTACTGAAGTATCTGTTCTAACTGGTGGATATCAATAAAAATAAAAGAAGGATTGAACCGGCGGGCAGCCTTTGAGTACTCCCGTAAGAAAGGCCAATTGTAAAGATAAAAAAAAATCCACATTGATGTATTCACTTATTGCTATTTGTTTTTTCCTTACTTTCTATGATGTATTCATTTTTGTCTATGGGCATACTTGGGCTAATATATTTTAGGGACAGCAGTAGTTGCAGATTAGCGGGGGGCAGGCTGAGGCAGCTTCCAAGAATCACCGACGCGCATTCCCTCAGCCCCGCAATCAAAATTCAGCGCCCAACTATAAGAATGTGTGCTCGGGGATGAACAGGACACGTAGTAGACACGTGGACGTTGGAGCAGGAAGTGTTTAAAGCGGAGAAAAAAATCTCCGAGTAGGTAAGCGAGCCGATCATGGTGAAAACTTGCGGGTCCTGCAGCATTCTTCCACGTTGTCTATTGCGAAACCACTGTCTCAGTGGGACATATCGGACTTAGAAATCCGGGCCTCCTCCCCCACGGCCCACTTTTATTCGAGACCCAGGCTCGTTCTTTCCCTTAGTCCCCTGCCCTAGTCTTTCGCGCTCGGTGGCGATGAAAGAACCGCATTTCGCTCGATTGCATTCGAGCAAACAAACCCTGCTTAATAGTTTTCACAATGGACAGTCTGAATTCAGACCCCGCAAAAACCGAAAATTCAAAATTTTCTCCGTGAAATATAAAGGAAAAAGGTTTCACGATAAATCTTGGAAAACTCAGAGATATCGAAAAAGAGAATTCGATGGATTATATAATACGATATAAGCAATACTATAGGTATACATACCCTTGGTTTTTCACCTAAAATGGCATTACCTATTATTATTATTATTATTATTATTATTATTATTATATATTTATTATATTATTATTAATATTATTATGTACAACGGATGCTCCTTATATTTCTTTTTTTCAAACCATTTATGTTTCTCTGCAAGAAAAAAGACAAATGACCAGACGAAAAATCCAATGATAGAAAAGTTCTACAGGGTATTTTAAAAATGTGTTGATATAAGCATTATACTTTCTTAAGATTTTCAAAAAAGCAATTCACATTTTAAAGAACATCATTCCTAATCATCCTCCTTAAAAAATTGTGTAGATGACATTACGTCGCGTAAGCATTTAGCGTAAAGCAATATTTCTAAGATCATACCACAGGAAAAAAGCGATTTTCCTTCGTTTAATCACGTTTGAAAAGTTCCATATTATTTATATCATGCTGTTCATATCGTCACGAAAAAGTGCCACGTCTAAACTGGTTTTTGCATACTGCAATTACTTCTACCAGATGTAAACTTTTTCGTTAGGAAAAAATCCACTTTTTATAAGAACAAAGATGGGAAAATGGAAGGGAGGAAAACCACGCTCCAAATAACAAGCAAACCTAACTAGGAGTTGATCAATTGCCATCACGTACACTTTATTTCGTTTGACGTAGTCTGTACGAAATGACGCACCCAAAATTATTTATTCCCTTTTTAAAGTATAACAAATATGACCATATTTATTTTATAGCAAATAACTTACCAAGTAAGCTAGGATAATCAATGATAAAACAGTTAAAGTTCTTATTCGATGCTTGTAACGGCATTGATGGGTTCAAAATGCATCTCGCCAGGGCCCAACTATTTACACATTTTTTTTAAAAAAAATTAAAAAATTGTTTTTTTTTTTTAAAAAAAAATTTTTTTTTTAAAAAAAAAAAAAAAATTTTTTTCCAAGCGGTAGGCTCCGCTGGCAGAAGTTCATGTGGCATTGATCGTTGGTTGTCCGGGGTGACGCCCCCGCGTCGAAGCTGTCTTCGCCCGACGTTTCAACCATCTTGTCGTGGCTTCTTCACTGGGCTTGGGTATGTCATGGGTTATACCACCCGTTAAGTCTAAGATCGTGTACTTGTTTTTAAAATTGTCCCGAAAGTATACGAAAACATTTTTAAAAATTAAGCTTCAGCCATTTGATTTGGCGGAAAAAGAGATTTCAAAGGATGAAACTCATGTAGAGCAGAAATAACATCGTTTTGATCGTATCAAAAATCGAGTTGTAGGGATAAAAAGAGGCCTTCGTGCGCGCTATAATATCCTCACAATTTCTTTCCGTATTTGAAACCGCGATAAGAAGAATCTTAGAGCAGCGTGGAATGGTTAACAGAAAAACCTTAAAGTTAAAAATATATCTAAATAAAATGTGAGGAGGATAAAAATAGATGCGTTTGGTAATTTACACCAAAATTAGTTCATTTTTTTAAAAAACCTGCCTTCCCAAATCGGAAAATCGAAAATGTTAGTATTGCCTCAAAACAATTTAATCCGTATTTCGAAAAAGACGACGGAAAATATGCTGAAAAAAATATAGTTATGTACTACTATTACAGACCGTTTTCCTCAGTCAAGTAATGGTAGCTTATAGCATCTCTATGGATTTGGTCATCTGTGTGAAAAAAAAAAGTAGACAAGATCAAAGAGACCGAAAGCCGAAACCAACTGTCTGGCCTCGCGTGTTTCCCGCAAGTTTCCCCCCTATGCTCCGCGGGGCTGCCCGGCACCGCCCCGCCTGGTCCTTGGGGGTCATCCCGCGCCGAACAAGAGGGCCCACAACAATCTGGTGTGTGACGCAACGGGCGCGAAGTAAGGGGAAGGGGGCGAGGTGTTTTTAGTAAATTTTCACTGTACGACGGTTCATATTCGTCCGATGTTGCATGATTGTTACGGGGACGTTTTGGAATCAGAGGAAGCTGTTGCCCCATCGCGGCTATAAGCCCGCATTTTTAAATTTGTTTCTTCGGAAGTTTTGAGAACTAATTTCAAATTCGAGAGTTTTGCTAGCATTTTTGAAAAAAAAAAGGCTTCTGCGTAGCCGTAAGAATTCTATTTTTAAAAAGGTCGTTTCAAATTGCCGTTTTACAGATCGAAAATCGGAGCCAATTGGTTCAGACGTTTTATCGGTTAAAGTAAATTCCCATGTGATAGTGCTGCGATCATTCAATTCGCCTTTACCAAGTATTTTTCGGTAAATGCATTAGCCTTAAAAACCAAAACTCACGTAAACAGAAAAAAAAAAAAAAATTGGATAGGACTTTTCCCACCTGAGCTTGGTTAAGGGGATTGTTACCATGGGCTATCTTCCTAAAGTACTATCTGTTTGAAGGTTCGAGTAGAAATGACCTAGTTCATTGGCGTGGACAGATTTTCGCAACTCTTCATGTATGTTGTTTACGCTTGCTAGCCTGTTGGCCGTTGCGTTTGTGAATGAACTTCGTCGGTAATTGGGGAGACAGCTAGAGCAAGTGGGAAGCAAAGAAACTCATTTATAATCTAAGAGGAAAAAATAGTTTTATTCAGTCATGCATTAGAAGTGCTGATTGTGTTTGTTTTTCTGCGCTCGGAGATGGACGTGAAAGTTTCCGCCAGGGTTAACCATTCTGGATGCCCAAATACGGTCTTGTGAAGACGGAACCGACCTCTTCGAAACCTTCGATAAGTTATTCACGTATCACGTGTTGTAAGGGCTTTTTAAAAAGGCCGTATTTGAGACAGTTTGTAGAGTGTACAGAAGCAGAGAGAGTAGATAGAAAGTATAGAGCAAAAATAGTAAAAGCCATGTCACGAATACGAATCAAAGGTGAGTTATAGTAAAATGAAAATAAAATAAATGAAGAAACGCAGACAAGGACCAAGTTGCAAAAAAGTACTACCCTGTTTTTTTTCGTATAACAACGAGATTTAATATTTAAATGTGATAGATAATTACAAAATGTGTTTAATGTGTATTTACCTTTAATAGATTCTAAGGCTTTAAACTGAAAAAAAATATAAGACTATATGTTACTACAAAAAAAATTGTATCATTTTTTACATTCTTTAAAACCTTTTGGTCGAATCCAAGAACAATGCCCAGAATCATATAAAAAAAATTTGCAATTTTTTCATTTCTAATTTGAAATTTTGAAAAAAAAAATTACACAAAAGTGTCATTGTCTTTTCTTCTCAGAGGGTTGTAGAGATGTTTACTTGCCCGTTTCTCCTGACGTATTATCATAAAAGAGACGAGCCAATTCATGAGGACCATATTGTTTCATGCTAAAAAAAAAGTTGAATGCCCCCCACATAATTATATATCTCGCAGTTTTGTGGCAGCCAATGTGTTAAAATAAAACTTTTTATTTCTTAACTACTGCCACCTCCATATCTTTCACATTGTTGAATTTTGGAACCCCCCTTTTTTGGGAAAAATAAAAATTTGATTGCCCACAACAAATAAGGTACAAAGATGTTAGCATAAACATGCTATGGAACGATAGGCCAGTTGACATTTGGTCACCCACTAAAATGGCTATCATTGTGATAAAATAGCTGTACCATAAAGCATACTATAATAATTACATGTATATCAATCCTGTATTATCCTTAAAAAAAAAAAAAGTAAATATTTTATATGATTTTGCATTATTTTCTAAAAATTAGCTTAATTTAATTTACATCTAAGCTTTGTATATCAAAATAATTATACTTTAGTTCCCACAAGATATCTCTGTTACTAACTGAGTTAAGATTCTATTACTTAAATTTTGAATGTAAATATGTATTTCATATTGTTATGGTTGATTGAAACTATACTCGCAAATATATTGCATACTTTTGTTATTGACACTCAGGTAAGTAGAAGTTTAATCAAAACATTGTTTATTGCTTATATATTGGAATTTTGGGGGGGACAACAACACCAAGGGCTATTTCAAATACATATTAGAATAAGTAAGATGTTTCTTCTACTTCTTCATACATCTTCTACCTTCTTCTACTTCTGTCTACTCTTCTATACTTCTTCTACTTCTGTTACTTCTTATCTACTCTTTACCTTCTTCTAACCAAAGAATAGGCCTTTAATCTGTTCAAGGTTTGTTTTCTCCTTTGCTTGTTTAGTCCCTTTCTTGTGAGATATGTTGAAGAAGCTAACAACCAGCCATCTTTTAATTAGCATTCCTTTCCAAATGTTTCAAAACTCATTTTCTTCTTATAAAGTAATATTTTAAATCTTAACAACAGGTGTGATATTCCCACTCTTTTTCTTTCGCCTCCTTTTTATACACCTCACGCCGCCTCTTTCGACCTTTTTCGCCCCGCCGCCTTAGCCTGCCCTTTTCCCGCTTTTTTTTATTTTTTTATCCTTTTCCCCTTATAATTATGCTTCATGTTACATCTTTTTATTCTCATTTCCTTCGTTTTCCATTTCACATTGTCTTTTTATCTAAGCAGGTATGTTCCATGAGCACTTTATAAAAATTTCATTTCTTGTCACCTGAATTCTACTTTTATCTCTTTCTAGATCCTTTTGATTCACTCCACATAACCATAAGTACAGAAACTGCAATAAACATTACAGAAAATTAACATGTTTCATCTTCATTATATTTGATTTTTTTCATCCCGCGTGAATGTTTTTTCATATACATTTCTAAACTTATTTAATCATATAAGTTCTAAACTTAATTATTCATATAAGTCCATATCTTTTTTCATAAACATTCTTTTCCACAAAAAATAGCAATCCTAAGAAATTAAAATTCTTCACCTGTTCTTAAAAATTTTTGTTTGTCAATTACAAATTTTTCCATTTGTTCTAATTTTAGCTTTATATGCTATTTGTTTTTATTTTCATTCTGTTAAAATTTTTAAAATGTTATCTTGCAATAGTTATTTTAAATATTACCAACTGTAGTTAGCTTGTGTTCACTATCTTCCAAGATAACTGTTTGTCAAGCATTAAATATAAAGAGGTTAAAAATGCACATTTTTCGCTAAAATAAATTCCTTTATATACATTGTTACCTTTTATACCTGCTAAACCATGTCATTTCATAAAAATATTAAAAAATTGTTTGCCAAGAGGCTGCAACCTCGTTCAACATCTTTATTGTGCGGAAATCTCTTTCATTAACTTTTCTGTTGATAATCTAAGCAATTTTGGCTTTCCAGCATATGGTTTTATTTTAATTCCTCCAAAGCCAATATTCTGTTCACATTATCAAAAAGCCTTCTCTAGGCTATGAATGCCTGATTTGTTTTGCAGTTTTTTAAACTCCCTTCTTTCTTCAAATTATTCCTTATACAGTGATGATTAAAAGTTACATTATTAAATTTACAACAAAGTAAGTAGCCATCCTTAGGATTGGACGTGGGCAAATGGTGCATACCAACTTAATGCCTAAAATCTAAGAAATTGCAGGGTTGAATCCCAACTTGAGAATGCATGTGAGTCCCCTGTCTTGTCAAATATGTATTATTGTCAACGGCCATAATCTAGTAATCTGGAGTTTAGTGTTGGAGTTATACAACCTCCAAAGTGTAGTGTGTAAACTGCATGTGTAAGAAAAAAAAAAAAAAACAATACAAAAAAAAAACATTATGAGTCAAGAAAATATTTGGGTTTTGCGCTCAATAGTAATTTTAATATACACCACTGTCTCACATTAATAGTTACATTTTGATAGCCAAAACTCATGAAATGCTGTTGTTTCATGCACAACACTTTCCTCTTGCACCTGTATTTATTGTGCTACTGTTGGTTTCTACTGATTCTCCTATGTTTAAAAATAAAAACAAACTTATATTTTCATTAATATTCAGTATTAATATTATATTTTCTTTCTGGGGAATTCAGAAATGAATTCATTCATTAATGTTGTTTGAATTACGTCCAAAAGAAGGAGAAGAAATGGACTGACGAGTAAAATTAGAAGGGTTCCAAAGAACCGGTTGATCTGGGGGAAAGGAGTTCACATTCCAGGTACATTATATGAAAAGAATAAGGACACATTGTAAAGAAAATTTCAGGCAAAGTAGAAAGAAGAGATTGTAACTAACAAGAATATGCAACAAAAAATAAATAATCAATAAAAATGTATTTGTCTTCTTTCCCGGTCTCCAAATTTCTCCACAGACTTATGAGAAGAAAATACAGACCTTGCAATATGTTTCCAGATTTGTCATTAATTGCAGCACTGATTGTAGAAATTAAATATTAAATCGCCGCTACTATTTTGCAAATATTTATTAATTTATTCATGTTTTGTGGAAAATATTTGTTTTCAGGAGAGACAAGAAGTTCAAGTTGAATAAGTACACTATTACTTTTCTTTACTGGTTTTATAAACATTATTTATAGTTTGGACCTTCGTTAAGAAATTCAATTTTTCTTTAATCCACTTGACTTGAAACTATAACAAAACTTATACTTTATTTTCATTATTTTAATTTAGTGGAACACTTCCTTCCCAGAATTATAAAGAAAGAGAAAGATTCCGGCTAGTTTGTTTTGATATCAATGGTAAGTTTAATTATAATTACATAAATCCATTTCTTATATAAACGACCCTACATTATTCTTGAAAATTACTTTTCCATCAAACTTATAATTTCATTTTCTTAGTTTACAAACAATATTGTATTTTCATTATAAACATGAAAAAAACTTATCTGCTTCTTCCCTATCCTTTTTCTATGCAACACATTTCATCTCTTGTTACAATGCACTGCACAGAACATGATCAAGAACATAAATATTTTGCCCCAAAAAAATTACTCCTACATAAACAATTAGCACAAGAACCTGAATGATAATTTCGAAAAAAAAAAATGTTTTGTGTCAGAATTTAACATTTTCATTATTTTACCTATTATCATCTTCATGGTTTATGAATGTAAACAAGTTTTTTGAGAAACAAAAGAAACAGAGATTCTAATTTGAACAAAAAGCTGATATTCATTTCAGAAATGCATTGAAATTTCAAAATAAAAAGTAACTTCTAAATTTATTTAAAAGAACTTTTGAAAACCTTGTAGAAATAAAGAAACACAATTAATTACTGACTTCAATAATATTTTTGTAATCAAAAAAAGTATTCTTGTTGTCTTTCATCATACTATTTCATTCTTCATGTACATTTGTGCTATCAATTCCCAAATCGAACCCCTTGATCATGGATCCAATTTAAAAAATTCCCAATTAATCACCAAGCCATAAATTTTACCGCCGTTGGCACCATCAACCCCATTCGGCAACTCGTGATTAGGACTTTGGGATGCTAGGCAAACAATTGTTTCAGGATTAGGCAGAACAAAAAAAAAATTACAGAATGGTAAACTAATCCTGTTTGCAGTGCAGGACATTTCCATTGTTCAAAATATTTGTTTTGTATTTTTACAAATGAATTGTCCACGTTACTGAAATGCATTTCACTCCAAGAATATTATGAATGTTCAGGCAGGCCAGATTCATTTTTAAAGAAGAAATTTAATTAGATTATCTTTGTATTCTGGCGGCGCATAAACGGCCCATTAGTCATTAGTTCTGTAGTTGTAGTAGTGCATTGAGAACATATCGAGGGGAAAGTGTGGTTGTTCCTTTTCGGACCGCCAAAATGTGATATCCGGTGCCACTTACACGTCGTACTTGCAGTATTTCTCACCGGTATCTCCATTAGCAGAGCACGCGCCTCAAACCACGACATTCTTAAGCTTCCCGAAATGTGTGTGTGTGTCTGTGTGTGTTACAACACATTGGTTAAGTGCGCGTGTTTCTGGGCGTTCTGTTGCGTGTATTCGCGAGTGTGTGTTAAGGGGAGAGAGAATGAGGGCAGCAAGGATGAGGAAAGGAAAAGATTGTGGTATTCTGTGCCCACTTGTTACCAGTACTGCTTCCGGGATTTCCTTTGGTATTGATCGCGTGAAACACGGGGAAAAACTAACTGATGAGAGCAGGGCAGTCACTATAATATATGGCCTTTATCCAGAGGTCTTGAATTTTCTGTGAAAAAGCCGAATAGATTATTGTAGGAAAGAGTTCGAAAACTTGCCAATTTTGCCTCCTTCCCTTGAAAATTACTTCTGGGGGAGAAAATTTGTTTCTCATAGACCTCCTATTATTAAACTGGTTTTTATTTTTAACTCCGTAAAAAAAGGTATAAAAAAAAGAAATTATTTTTTAAAAAAAAAAATTCTCCCTCTTTCCTTTTGGGTGGATCGAAAATCGGAGCATTGGTTCAGACGTTATCGGTAAAGTAAATTCCCATGTGATAGTGCTGCGATCATTGAATTTTCCTACAAGTATTTTTCGGTGCATTTAGCCTTAAACACTCACGTAACAGAAAAAAAATTGGATAGGACTTTCCCACTGAGCTGGTAGGAGATTTGTTACCCATGGCTATCTGCTAAAAGTACTATCTGTTTGATAGGTTCAGTAGAAATGACCTAGTTCATTGGTGGACCAGATTTCGCAACTCTTCATGTATGTTGTTACGCTTGCTAGCCTGTTTGGGTTGGTTTGTGAATGGACTTGTCGGTAATTGGAGACAGTAGAGCAGTGGGAAGCAAAGGAAACTCATTGTTATAATCTAATAAGAAAATATTTTATCAGTCATGATTAGAAGTGGTGATTGTGTTTCTGCGCTCGGAGATGGACGGTTGAAAGTTTCCGCGGTGTTACCTATTGCTGGCCAACGGTCTGTGAAGTGAACGACCTCTTCGAACCTTCGGATAAGTTATTCACGTATCCACGTGTGTAAGGGCTTTTAAAAGGTCGTATTTGAGACAGTGTAGAGTGTACAGAGCAGAGAGAGTAGAAAGTATAGAGCAAATAGTAGCCATGTCACGAATACGAATCAAAGTGAGTATAGTAAATATGAAAATAAATAAATGAGAACGCAGACAGACAAGTGCAAAAAGTACTACCCTGTTTTTTTCGTATAAGCAACGAGATTTTAATATTTAAATGTGATAGATTAATTACAAAATGTGTTTAATGTGTTTACCTTAATAGATCTAAGCTTTAAACTGAAAAAAAATATAAGACTATATGTTACTACAAAATTGTATCATTTTTACATTTCTTAAACCTTTTGGGTCGAATCAAGAACAATGCCCAGAATCATATAAAAAATGCAATTTCATTCTAAATTTTGAAATTTGAAAAATTACACAAAAGTGTTCATGTCTTTTCTTCTCAGAGGTTGAGAGAGTTACTCCCGTTTCTCCTACGTATTATCATAAAAGAGACGAGCCAATTCATGAGACCATATTGTTTCATGCTAAAAAAGTTGAATGCCCCCACATAATTATATGATCTCGCATGGCAGCCAATGTGTTAAAATAAAACTTTTATTTCTACTACTGCCACCTCATAGTTCTTTCACATGTTGAATTTTGGAACCCCCTTTGGAAAATAAATTTGATGCCACACAAATAAGGTACAAAGATGTTAGCAACATGCTATGACATAGCCAGTGACATTTGGTCACCCACTAAAATGGCTATCATGTGATAAAAATAAGCTTACCATAAAGCATACTATAATATTACATTATATCAATCCTGTATTACTTAAAAAAAAAGTAAATATTTATATGATTTGCATTATTTCTAAAAATACTAATTTAATTTACACTAGCCTTTGTATATCAAAAATAATTATACTTGTTCCACAGATATCTCTAGTACTAACTGAGTTAAGATCTATTTACTTAAATTTGAATGTAAATATGTATTTCATATTGTATGGTTGATTGAACCTATACTCGCAAATAATATGCATCACTTTTGTATTGACTCAGGGTAAGTAGAAGTGTAATTGCAAACATTGTTTATGGATGAATTTTGGGGACAACACACCAGGCTATTTCAAATACATATTAGAAATAATTAAGATGTTTCTTCTACTTCTTCTACATCTTCTACTTCTTCTACTTCTTCTACTTCTTCTACTTCTTCTACTTCTACTTCTTCTACTTCTACTTCTTCTAACAAGAATTAGGCCTTAATCTGTTTCAAGGTTGTTTTCTCCTTTTGCTTGTCTAGGTCCCTTTCTTGTGAGATATGTTGAAGAGCTAACACCAGCCATCTTTAATTAGCATCCTTTCCAAATGTTCAACTCATTTCTTCTTATAAGTAGATATTTTATCTAACACAGGTGTGATATTCACCTCTTTTCTTATATCCACATTTTTCTTTTTATCTAAGAGGGTATGTCCATGAGCACTTTATAAAAATTTCATTTCTGTCACCTGAATTCTACTTTTATCTCTTTCCTAGATTCCTTTTGATTCACTTCCATACATAAGTACAGGAACTGCAATAACATTACAGAAATTACATGTTCATCTTCATATATTTTATTTTTTTCATCCCGGTGAATGTTTTCATATACATTTCTAAACTTATTTAATCATATAAGTTCTAAACTTAATTTATCATATAAGTCCATATCTTTTTCATAACATCTTTTTCAAAAATAGCATCCTAAGAAATTAAAATTCTTCACCTGTTCTAAAATTTTGTTTTCAATTACAATTTTTGTTCTAATTTAGCTTTATAAGCTATTGTTTTATTTCATTCGTTGAAATTTTTAAAATGTTTATTCTTGCAATAGTATTTAAAATATGTACCACTGTAGTAGCTTGTGTTCACTATCTTCCAAGATAACTTGGTTGTCAGCATAATATAAAGAGTTAAAATGCACATTTTTCCCTAAATAAATTCCTTTATATACATGTACCTTTTATACTCTGAACATGTCATTCATATAAATATTAAAAATTGTTGCCAAGAGGCTGCAACCTCGTCACATTCCTTTATTTGTGGGAATCTCTTTCATTAACTTTCTGTTGATATCTAAGCATATTTTGGTTCCAGCATATGGGTATTTTATTCTCCAAAGCAATATTCTGTTCACATTATCAAAAGCCTTCTCTAGGTCTATGAATGCCTGATGTGTTTTGCAGTTAAACTCCCTTCTTTCTTCAATTATTCCTTATACAGTGAATTAAAAGTTACATTATTTAATTACAACAAAGTAGCAATCCTTAGTGATGGAGGTGGCAAATGGTGCATACCAACTTAATGCCTAAATCTAAGAATTGCAGGTTGAATCCCAACTTGAGAATGCATGTGAGTCCCCTGTCTTTCAAATATGTATTATTGTCAGCCCATATCTAGTAAGTGAGTTTAGTGTTGAGTATACACCTCAAGGTGTAGTGTGTAACTGCATTGGTAAGAAAAAACAACAAAAAAACATATGAGTCAAAATATTGGGTTTTGGCTCAATAGTAATTTAATATACACCACTGTCTCACAATTAATAGTTACATTTGATAGCCAAACTCATGAAAGTGCTGTTGTTTCATGCACAACACTTTCCTCTTGGACTGTATTTATTTGTGCTACTGTTGTTTCTACTGATTCTCTATGTTTTAAAAATAAAAACAAACTTATATTTTCCATTAATATTCAGTATTAATATTATATTTTCTTTCTGGGATTCAGAAATGGAATTCATTCATTAGTTTTTTGATTAGTCCAAAGAAATGGGACTGAGTAAATTAGAAGGGTTCCAAAGAACGGTGATCTGGGAAAGAGTCACATCCAGTACATTATATGAAAGAATAAGGACACATTGTAAAGAAATTTCAGGCAAGTAGAAGAAGAGATGTAACTTAACAAGAATATGAACAAAAAATAAATATCAATAAAAATGATTTGTCTTCTTCCCGGTCTCAATTTCTCACAGACTTATGAGAAATACAGACCTGCAATATGTTTCCAGAATTTGTCATTAATGCAGCACTGATGTAGAATTAAATATTAAATGCCCTACTATTTGCAAATATTTTATAATTATTCATGTTTTTGAAAATATTTTTTCAGGAGAGACAGAAGTCAAGTTTAATAAGTACATATACTTTTTCTTTACTGGTGTTTATAAACATTATTTATAGTTTGGGTTAAGAATTCAATTTCTTTGAATCCACTTGAACTTGAAACTATACAACTTATACTTTATTTTCATTATTTTAATTTAGTGAACACTTCCTTCCCAGAATTATAGAAGAAGATTCCTGTATTTTGTTTTGATATCAATGGAAGTTTTAATTATATTTACATAAAGTCCATTTCTTATAAACGACCTACATATTCTTGAATTACTTTTCAATTCAAACTATAATTTCATTTCTTTAGTTTACAACAATACTGTATTGTTCATAAACATGAAAGAAAACTTATCTCTTCTTCCCTATCCTTTTCTTGCAACACATTTCATTCTCTTTTTACAATGCACTGCACAGAACATGATCAAAACATAAATATTTGCCCAAAAATTACTCCTACATAACAATTAGCAAAGAACCTGAATGAAAATTTCGAAAAAATGTTTTGTGAGATTTACATTTCATTATTTTTACCTATTATCATCTTCATTGTTTATGAATGTAAACAAGTTTTTAGAAACAAAAGAACAGATTCTAATTGAACAAAAGTCTGATATTCATTCAGAATGATGTGAAATTTCAAATAAGAAGTGAACTTCTAATTTATTAAAAGAACTTTTGAAACTTTGTAGAATAAGAAACCAATTAATTACTGACTTCAATAATATTTTTTGTAATCAAAAGTATCTTGGTCTTCATCATACCAATCATTCTCATGTACATTTTGTGCTATCAATCCCAAATCGAACCCCTTGATCATGGATCCAATTTAAAAAATTCCAATAATCACCAAGGCATAAATACCTGGTTGGCACCATCAACCCCATTGGCAACTCTTGATTTAGACTTGTGGGTGCTAGCAAACAATTGTTCAGGATAGGCAGACAAAAAATTACAGAATGGTAACTAATCCTGTTGGCAGTGAGACATTTCCATTGTTCAAATATTTGTTTTTGTATTTTTACAAATGAATTGTCACGTACTGAATGCATTTCACTCCCAAGATATATGAAGTTCAGGCAGCCAGATCATTTTAAGAAGAAATTAATTAATTATTTTGTATCTGGGCGCATAAACGGCCATAGTCATTAGTTCTGTAGTTGTAGTAGTGCATGACATATCGAGGGAAGTGGTGGTGTTCCTTTCGGACCGCAATGTGATATCCGGTGCCGACTTACACGTCGACTTGCAGTATTTCTCACCCGGTATCTCCATTAGCAGAGCACCGCCTCAACCACGACAATCTCTAAGCTCCCGAAATGTGGTGTGTGTGTGTGTGTGTGTTACACAACATGTAAGTGCGCGTGTGTGGGCGTGTGTGCGTGTATGCGAGTGTGTGTAAGGGGAGAGGAGAGGGCAAGGATGAGGAAGGAAAGATTGTGGGTATTCTGTGGCCCACTTGTTACAGTACTGCTCCGGGATTTCCTTGGTATTGATCGGTGAAACCACGGGAAACTACTGACGAGAGCAGCCAGTCACTATAATAATTGGCTTTTATTCAGAGGCTGAATTCTGAAGCGAATAGACTATGTAGAAGAGTTCGAACTGCAATTGCCTCCTCCTGAAATACTTTCTGGAGAATGTTCTATAGACTCTATTATACTGTATACTCGTAGAATTATATTTTAACATTTCTGTGGCCAGCACTGTCACAACCGTACTTAGTTGTCAATTGTCCAAAATTTGTTGTTGATCGTCGAAAACAGTGATTAAAAAATAATATTTGAAGAAGACAAAATAGTAAGTTATGAAATCAGATAAAAGGGTCGATTTTTTCAGTTTAGATAAGCCCCTCCCAACAGCAAGCATCCCCTCTCTTCCACAAGGATCAATTGCTTAGGATGTATCACCTACTGACGACGAGTACCCAACGGGCCTATTGTAAAGACATTCATCATTCATGATGTTGAAATATGTTTATTTACAAATAATTATTTTTGTGAATTAGCAACATTTAATTTTGTGTACAAATTTCCTCACGTTTTGGTCCTGATTCGGGCCTACATCAGAGCTATAAATAGGAAATAAAACAAACCAGTTTACAACAAAACATGACATTCTCCGCCAACTATGCGATGTGTTACCTTAGCAGACAACACTACTTAACAAAGCATACCTCGTTCGAACAGACAAGATTATCTACATATAGTGAGTTGACTCTCATTCATTTGTTTTTCATATACTTGTGTGCTCAGTGTTCTATACTTGGGTTGAACATACAGGAAACGTAGATAAGTGTAGAATGATCACAATTAGAACCAAAAAAAAAAGTACCATTTTGACAAGCTAAAATGCAAATATACATTGATCATTCCCTTAGGTGGCGCTTGGAATTAAATTCATCCTCAAAGCTCGCGAAGTATGAGCTTGACCCTGCTGGGGAGGTGCCTCGTTGGTGGGAGATACCTGGTCGGGGAAAAAACCGTTCGCCGACAAGCAGATCCGCGCCGGATCATACCATCTACCGGGAAATATCACCACCACCTCCCGAGGGAAAACATGCACTTCATTTACAAGACTAATGACCGTAGCCGTCGACGAGCCTGGAATTACTAATAAATCAATCCAATCTGTTGTATGGTTTCATTAAAGACACTTGCTTACCGTAATAACAATTCCATAGAGAACGAAAGTTTACAACTACCTTCTCATAGCAACCGCGCATCTTCTAGTTACCATACGACTCCGATGAATGTATACACGTAAGAATTTAAATGACATGTTGAACAGTGTTACAAACGCCAGTAAAGTTAGAACTTCATAAACTTCAAGATAATCATTAATATAGTTAAAATAATGCATCAATGAAACAGTAAAATTACAAAAATAATGAAAATGTCTTCAATGTAATGCACTCATTGAAACTGGAAATAACTAACGATCCCGCTGACTGATGTTTCGGGGTACGTGAAGTGCCATTGTCATCCGCCCTGTTAGTGAAATGTATATATATTATCCTTAGAATTAGCTGGGATTCCTCCGCTGGATGGTGAGATACGGCAAGCTACATTCCAGACAGCAATTACGCAGAACATACAGAATTGTGGCGTCGTTAACACGAGGGCCAGAACCGTTAGGTTGGTGAAAGTACGCTGCGGGGGAGGAAGGGGTTGAGCCTGAACATCCGGGGGTTTGCGCTCGGGCGGTTGACTCAGGTAGTGCCGCAGAGCCAAAAATACCGGAGGCTGTAAACTCCGAGGATGCTGCCGGCGAGCCTCGTTTACGGAAGCAGGCAGCCAACCTGAGAATTCTGTGTGGGGGCGTAAACCAAGGCTGGCCTGCGAGTCTATCTATGGAACAGTGGTGGGGGTGTCAGCCTCAACTATTTAACGCGGCGCCATCTGCGCCCGCGTTCTCATTCAGTTTGCATCGGGAAGCTTGTACGTGTGTGTACAAGGGGTGTAGGAGTGGGGGCGAGATGTCCGGAGAGTAAGGGCCAGACAATCTCGCGTGCTGTAGGCACACGGTCGCCACGACCGGGTTAAATTTTGGCGTCAGGCCATGTGACGGTAATTGTCACGGGAAGGGGTCCGACACCGCGCATCACGCGTGGCTTGTGTTTTCTGCGGTAAAGCAGTGTTCTGAAAGGAAAAGGTTGCCGGAGTGTTTTAATATTAGCAATTCATTGTAACTTGTACATAATCTTTGAATATATTATTTTTATTTTGTTATTGAAATTTATTTCTTATTTCACTACGTCACAGAATATTCACAAAGTACGAATGGGAATGGAAGTGATACCACCGGAATACAATCGAATGTTAACCCGGATTGGCAAACGGAAAAGCTGATGTATGCATTCATATGCGGCAACATCGCACATTGAGTCCTGAACCACAAGGAGTCTGAATTGTAAAAGACCGGCGAAGACAACGTAAGTGGGCAGTTAGAGGTGCTTGACCATGAAGCCAATGCATTTGATGAGTACACGTGACCCCATGAAGTACAAAATGCGTCAATTAAGAGGCGAGAACAAATGTTTCTGTCCTCGGAGGCTTCAAAAAACAACTGCTTCGCAATTTGAGATTCCATATCTAGAGATTGCCTTAACGACGGGGTGTTAGATTAGACGGTAATGGATTCTCTTTCTGACGATTATCGACATGTTTTGGTAAAAGTTAAATATTTTGAAAATTAAGAAATGCATATTTGTTGTTTCATTCTTATTTTCTTTTTTTCCAAAAAGTAATTTATTTGGCAGTATGGTAAAGTTACCTATTTGCTTTTCAATTTAAACGTAAGTAATAATTAATTGATGCCCTCTGCAGACCCCAACTTTTGCAAGCGGGGGTGCTTAAGTTCAGTCACCTCGTACAAAGGCAAGGACAGTGTAATTTTTCATATTGCTGGACTATTACCATTCGCAGTTGGGAAAAAACTCCAGGAATGTTTTTCTTTTAACAAAAATTGCCTTTTTATTGATTTTTATAAACGCACATTACCCTGCATGAAAATTATTACACATTCAAACTTCTTTTGATGAAGAGTCCGCAAAGTGAATGTAACACTTTTGTTAATTGTTGTATCTTAGGGGAAGAACTGAACACAGAGAAGGAAACTCTATACATAGTTTTCCTAACAAAAGAGATGCGAATGTTCATGACATCACTAGGTCACTAACGGAGATTATTTTACACGCTACACAGTATGCAATTAAGATAATGTACCGACCAAGAATCAACTCTCGCCTTTAATTACACTTTGCTTTGTTTAGTATTATATATATATATATATATATATATATATATATATATATATATCAAAAATTGAAGATACAATTTTTCACTTAGTAGTATGCGTAATTTATTTATATAACCGTTACCTTGTTTCGTAGATTTTTTGCACCATTGATAATTTATTCACCAATCACATGAAATCGCATCCTTTCGGACCAAGACGAGTTGTTAGACCCTTCATTCACCTTCAATGAAATTCTTTTTGTACTATTTTAATACCGTCATCAATGGCTACTTGGACCCTTACAGTACTATTTGAATTCACGCAAAAAAAGATGTTTTCAGCCGTTGAAATCATACACTTTGCATTACCGACTTAGTGTGCAGTTGCTTCCATTCGATGACAAGATTGCGCAACTTTAAATGCATTTGTCATACTTCGGTGGTACACCTAAAAGCTACAGCACTCTGTCTAGTATCCAAATTGACGGTATTTGAGCCTGGCAAACTTTTATCTCTTCACTGAATTTTCAAGATAGTTGATCAAGCGATAATTTTACATTTTATTAATTATAAATTTTTAATGGAACTGCAAAGTCCCTTTGTCATTTGTAGAACTTTCCCAATATTTTCAGATTTCCTAATTGTGAGCACGTACTCTCGAAAACTGGGCTACTTGGATCCAAGCTCGCATTGGAATCAAGTAGTCAGCAACTTTCTTTTTAATGCGTTAATCGTTTTATTTTGATATTGAAAACTTCAACAATGTTTATTTTCTTTTGCTTCTTCAGGTTTCTGACCGGCACACAAATACAAAAAACATAGCTTGAAGTCGGAAATATGCGTTTTATACGGACCACCAGCTTAAGGAATGTTTGGCTGACACTCAGTCGGGAATTATGTCACAAAGACAAGCTGAAGCTTTCTTTAAAATAAGTGGATTGATTATAAGGAGACTGAAGCGCAAATTCTGTCAGAAACCGAGCCATCCAAACATGTTTACTGAAGATCAAAAATTAATTTTTCAAGTCTCCTTGACAAAATCTGTAATTTCGGATTTCCGGTTGATGAACTCGATTTAATATTTATTGTGAAGTATTACTTATCTACGCGTGGCAGAACTGTTACTAATTTAATAGACAATTCCCTAAGGCAGGATTAAATGAAATTATTTTTAATTCGGTGCCCTTAGTATACGATAGAAAATTGGATAATGAAAATTGTCTTTCAGCTTTTGAAGTTATATTCGTGTTTGTAGTATATTTATACATATGTTTGTATAAAAATCTAGAAACTTCATGCAAATACAATACTACTTCAAATTTCGATGGTTTCATATTAGAAAAGTTCGCGTGGATTCAAGAAACCCATACACCAGTATAATTTAAACCAAATATTCAAAAAAATGTCTCTTCGCTTTGTGTTAAATATATTTTATCAAACTACTCACCAGGATTTTACATTAAACCGTTAGATTGATAGAAAAAAATATAAACGTATTTTGTTTAGTTTTTTCAGGATTAGCAAAGAAAAACGACGAAAGAATTGAAAAATTGGGTCCATGTAGCCCGTGTGTAAAAGAAATCTTCTAAAAATAAATTTTCTTGATATTTATCAACTATACTGCCAATATCTTTCTCAATATCTCTTGTATCCTTTTTTGGAGAGCATAAAATTATCAATAGGATTCCTGATATTTTGTTCTTGCTTTTATTATCCTCATTTGGTATTCCCCAATTACAATTCTTCTTAAACATGTTAATTAGTTTCCACAATGCAGATATATTAGTTTTTGGAGTGATTGATTCCCATTTTTTTCATTTCGTTACAATGCAATGTATGTGCTTGTGATGTTATTAGCACTGTAACATATATCACTCGCTAATGAGCTTAGCAGTCTATGTAACTTTCAATAAATATTTTTTTCCTAGAAACTAATTTATCATTTTTTAACTTATAATTTTCACATTTATCATTCCACCAAATACAGTCAAAACTAATTTTCTTTTTATATCTAAAAAACACGTTTTTTATCGATAATATTACAATTAAGTTCACTGAATGATTTTCTAGTTGTATCAGCTAAAACCTCAATATAGAAAGTATATCTGCTAATTACATCCATATTACTGAATTTTAAATTATTGAAATTATGTTCATGTATATCTAAAATCTCCTCAAATTTTAATCAGTTAATTTGATTTAGAGTATACCAAAATACTGGCATTTTATGGTAAGCCGGACAGACACTGATCTGTATATCAATTGCAATACGGTCACTTCTCCACTTATCTTCTAATAAATTTCAATTAGTTGCCAGAGCCAAGTTACGAGATGGAAAGGTCAAATCTAAGTTGAAAAAGTATATCCAGAATATGACATTGACATACGCGTCGGGCTGTTATCATTTAATAAAACAAAATCATCTAAGTTGAAATTATCTGCAAGTATTCCTCCATTCTTGTAAGTGCTAAACCTTCCCTATTAATAATGCGTATTGTAATCCCCCCTACAATAGCCTCTTTGGAACTTGTGTTACTTCATAGCATTGGCAAAAATATTTCACTCTCGCAAGGTATGACCCTTATTTGTAGTTTTATAGCAAAATATATTACAAGAAATCGGGTCCCGGGGGTTACATCACATGATGTATAGTACCACGATACCAACAACTGAAGGATGAGTCGGTCTCAGCCGGTGGAGAGAGCAATACAACCAACTGAACAGTGATTGCTCCAAAACTTCACAAGAGAAAATGAGTTTAACAGGCAATATACAATACAAAATTTTGCAGGAACGAGATGGCATCTAGTTCAGAAAAAGAAATGTGTCAACGTTATAATGTTAAAAATAAAATAATTACGGAAAAATATTCAGAAATTCAGCATGTACACAATCAACCAGCTCTGGTTGATATTTTGGATTTCACCAATCATCTTCACACAACAAAATTCTTCTTTCTAGTACTGTAACTTATCTCCAAAGATCAAATGCCTTTTTAACGACCTTAATTAAGAATAATAAAGCCTTTTTAGAACGAACTTGACAACATGAAGAGCAACAACAAGACGGAACTGACATGTTCTAAAAGTTAAAGTTTTCAAAGGAACCTTGTCTCAAAGGTACAGCAGCCTCCCCTAATAACGTTATCCTCGAAAGCAGCTTCCTAGTTAGTACATCAAGTAACAGCACAGGTCATAAATGACAAGCCTTTATCACGAAAGGTCAATATTCTCTTTGAACTGGAGAGTCACGTATTTAAGTCTAACATTGAGAATTTAATGTATACTTTGGTGAGAGTGAATGTGATTCCCCCATGTACATGACACATGGAAAAGGATGGTATGTGAAACATATGTAGTAATGAGGGCTATCTCGCAGTCTTTACTCTACAGGTGCCAGTCTGAGTCCTGGGTAACAGAATAGCCAAGTCAATTACAAGTCGTAAAATCCATTACGTAAAATATCTATAGTATAGCCACATAGTTCTAAAGTGGCAAATTAAGTTTTTGTCATTTGTAAACCTAAATGTCTTTCAAAACAAGTATTACACTTACTTCTATCCTAAAGCGTCCAACTTGCTGGAGAATGGGAAAAAGTCAGGTGTAATTAAATATTTTACAATTACCGTCAGTTATACGTGTTATATATATGTTGTATTCTTGATACGTTATATGTTTTATACTAACGTTATACGAGTATATATTCTCAATAAAAACTCCCAAAAAGAGTTGAAACATTATATATCATCATATGTCACATTTATTCCATTCATTTGGTCTGCTTTATTATATTAAAAATTATTGAATAGGAGACCCGGCAATGCTTCGCTATTGAAAAGTATTATGCTATACATGCTACTAGCCATGCGATTGTTAATAACGCAATCGCTACGCTCTGCAAAAATTTCATTAGACGAAAGACTTTCTCACGATTGTGGTTACGTCTCTCTCCCTCTCTCCATGTCTTTCCATCTCTCTCTCCGTCTTTTACATTCTCTTTCTCTCACCCTCTGTTTCTCTCTCCGCGTCTCTGTATTTCCTTGTATCTGACTCTGTCAAATTTCTTGCCGCCATCGCAGTCAGTATTCCTTTTTTACATGGGGTTGATGGTCTGTCCGTCGTCTTCTATACGGTGGTATCCATTTATGTAGTCGTTTGGGCCACCTCTCGTCTTCTTGAATTCTCAGCAGATGCCCGTACCATTGAAACTGTTTTCTTTCTAGAGTATCTATGTTATCTTTTTGAATTTCCATTTTCTCCTTTATTTCTTCATTATGTATGTGGTGTAAACGATATACTCTGCAACTTCGTCTCGAAAAGTCCATTTGAATCGTCAATAATCTCTTTTTTACAGTTCCCATACTTCCGAGTCATATGTGACAATACTTTCTAGTATGGTACTGTATATATTTGATCACTTGTATTTCCACAGAATTGGATTTATCATATTTATGACTCGTTTCCCTTCATTTATCTTATTATTTACCTTATTACTTGTGCCTTCCTTTGAAACGATGAAGCCCAAATATTTAAAGCCATTGCGTATTGTATTTTATCATTTCCAATATACATATCATTTCCATATTCGTCTGTTACCAAATACTTCGTTTTAGACACATTTATTTGCGGTAACCATAGCTCAAGTTCCTGTTTAACTTTTCAAATCATACAGTTAATATCCTGCTCATCCTCAGCCATGATGACAAGATCATCCGCGAAAAATAGAACATCCAGTGATAATTCTCCAATTTGCATTCACATTACACTGCATTTCCTCTTCCATTCTCTCAGAGTGTCGGCAATGAACATGTTAGAAAGAGTTGGGGGGCATATAGCATCCCTGACTTAATCCTTTAAGAGATATTTATATCATCTGATACTTGCCCGTTTACGTCACACCACCTTTACTGCCTTATGTCAATGGTGTTAAATATGGCGTTTTTAATGGAGTAAGGATGCGTGAAAACAGTTAATTGAAACACATTTTCTCACATGAATGGAGATAATTACCATCTTCCAGTATTTCAAACTTTATGAAAAACGTAGGTACTCATATTGAAAAAAAAACAAACATGAACTCACTTTCACTGCTGCACAACAAGCTTTAAAGAATAAAAGCAATACTTCGTTTTTAATTTATGAAAGATAATTTAAATAAAATAGCATCCTTCGAAATATTTAAATTATTTAAAATTCTTTTCAAAGGTTTAATTTATTTAAATATTTATTATTCATTAAATTACAATATTAAACAAGTTTTAAAAATTAAATTATATAGCCATTCATAGCATTTAAACAAGCTTGATTGTTATTTCCGTTTATTTATCCGTAAATCATTTAAAATACTTTTGTTTTACGTTTAAATATTTTAGAAGTTTCTGTGTGTATATGTTGGTTGGGATGTAACGGGATATTAATGCTTTCTGAAAATACAGGTCAATAAAACTTTGATGCAATATTGTATGGAAATTACGAAGGAGTATTTTGTATTTTGAATGAATGAATAGGTGTAACAAACCACGAGGATAAACTTCATGAATGTATTCTTCAGAAAAGAGAAGAGAGAAAGTTCACAACATTGGTTCAGAAAGGCTTAATTAGAGAGTTATCCGAACTTTCACGATGTGATCTGAGAAATAAAATGAGAGACTGTTTACACTCTGTTACTTGATGACGCGAATAAAACTGCTGCTGACCTAAATACTTCTGAGCATTCGTTAATTAATTCACGAAACATCAAGACGCAGCCGTAACTTTAAGGTCTCTCTTTTTTGTGTTTTCCAATTGAATGTGATACAGCCAGAAAGATTTTTTTCCTTTGTTTTCAGACGATTGTAATGTAAACAAAGAATATTCACGCATATGTGTGGTTTAGACTATGGCAAAGCTTTTAGAGGATGTCGCTTGTCGAAATCCAATTCAACACGAAGATTGTCAGACCAAAATATTTGAAGAAATTCTTATCCACGTATTCGAGTTTTACACTCGCATTCAACACAAATTAACACATATTGTTGGCAAATTACGCTGTTATGTATGATAAACAAACTCATCGTGCACGAATTGTGACAGTCTGTCGGACAGTATGCACAAGACGGGATTTTTAAACGTGTTCAGGACTCAATGTGAAATCTTACAGAGGCCTTTATTCACTCTGGTGGAGGTGATAAGAACATTTCTTGTGATAGCTGAACAGAACGTTCAAACTAATGAGTTAAATGACTCTTTAATTAAGCATTTACGGCACCATATTGTAATGAACATACTTTCTTCTTTCGGAATGGAGAATATCCTTCTGAAGGCTTACCATTGAGGTTTGTTACATCCTATGTATTATTGACCGCGTCGTTAGCATATATTCCACATATATGATGTCTCATAAAATATATTACATACGTCTCGTGCATGTGGAGGACTGAAAATGATAACGTTTTGCAAATAAATACATGATAAATCTCATACAACGAAATTTCACATGCGACATTTGCTTATGTTGGTAGGCAACAAATCTAGCTCTGGCGTTTCGGAGGTAGCCAAAATCTCATAGAGTGCGTAAGGGCGCGTACCGCTACACACTAGCGCACGGTGAGTGGCCTCAGCAGCCAGAGAAAACCATGAGCGTCTTTTTTACGAGGGTTGGAGCATAAGTCATGACTACTATTTTTTTTGTGAGAATATGAGCACTGGTGGAAAATGCGAAACATACACATGAACAAGGACAAGGTATGAACTATGTGCGTGGATATTTAACGACACATCAAAATTGTATTTCTCATATTTATTAAGATATTTGAAATGACAGAATTGGTTTCATGTTCCAAATCATACTAGCATGTACGAGTTCACAACATTCTAAATGTATTACATACCCGTTCCAAACCAAAGACTCAATTACGTAGATGCTCCATTACAGCAAGTGATACATCGTTTCGCACACTCACAGGTCGTCACGTGCGTTCATGATCATTGGTTGCTACGAATCTTCGCAGAAACTTTCCTGCCCATTTCGCGACTGTCCGATATAGAAAGGCATTATTCCCACGAGCGTTCACCGATTCCCTGTGACAATCTTGGGCATTTCTCCCTTGGAAAAAGGCTATCGTGCTTTATGAGAGCTGCTCGAAACTGGTTACATTCATCTCGCACGGGGGCGAGACAACGGATTTCGAATTGCTCTCTGTGCTAATAGAGACACAGAGCCATCTGTTCTTGTGAACACACATTAAAACATTTTTTTCACGCGACCAACAAAGTTGTGTGTTTTGATAACATTTCTTTAAAAAAATATTTGCCATGATTTCTGCCCCAACCCTCGTGTATCAGATGTCCCAGCACATAAACTGACAAAAGTGATCATCATCGACCGTGCGACACGCCCAAGAAGTTCGTAACAAATATTCTGATGTTCCCCGCAACGCCTTAATATGGTACTTTTAGAAATACAGTCCCACCTCAAATATCACTAGGCCATCCTGTCTTTTATTTGCTTCCTTCCTCGTCTCTTTACCAATCATAATTTTCATTCCTAATTCTATCTTTCCAACTAATCGACCTCGTTCGCCGCCATAACCCCTTTTCAAAACATTGTAGATATTTTTCGTCATTCTTTCCCACGGTCCACTTTTCACACCCATACTTCACACGACTATTTGCAACTAACTCTACACTTAGCTTCACACAAGACTATTTGAAAATCTCTTCACAGTTTCTATTTTTATGCCTTGTGATGTCCTGAAGGCGAGCTATTTTATTAACGAGCGATCGGAGGCACGAAAGCAAATGGAAACCGTGCGGTGCGACGTGACGCAACGCGACGAGATTAACTGACAGATATTTCCAGGAACGTGAACTGCTATGGTCATAATACCCGTTAGTGCAGTAATTGTTTATGTTTTATTACGGGAGGTAGCAGTGTCATCCTCCGCTGGATGGTGAGATACGTTATTCGAACTACGCCTACTTTGGGGGAGATTTCCCACACCAGTGATCTCCCCCAGCGGGGCACCGCCCCAGCCGAGATAAGCTCAAAGCGCACGCGCGCGCGCTCGAGAGAAAAAGAGAGAAAGAGAGAAAGACAGACAGAGAGACAGAGGGACAGAGGGACAGACAGAGGGACAGAGGGACAGAGAGACAGAGAGACAGAGACAGAGAGAAAGAGAGAGAGAGAGAGAGAGAGAGAGAGAGAGAGAGAGAGAGAGAGGAGACAGGAGGACAAGGAAGAGTGGTGCGTGATTCATCCCGTTTGTTAGGGTACTGCTCCGGCATTCACCTGATTGGGAAAGCTATGGAAAACTAAGAACAGAGCAGCTGCGCAAGAGAATATTCTTCCAGACGGCGACTGAAATCGACCTCGATATCTAGCGGGTGTCGAAAATCCGCCACCGTCGGGTTCCAACCCTAGGACCTCCCGGTCAGAGCAGCGGCAAACACAGGCCGAAGCTGACTGAGCTAAATCAGCCGCGAAGCAAAGCCCCAAGCTGCCTCTCCTCAGAGAAAAATGTTTGCGCCATGTGTGCGAGCGATGCTTAACGTATTTCAGCAACAGACTCATAAAAGTGTTATTGCGACTTCAAAGTCCTGAGTCACGCAGCAGGAAACGCAATTGCCACAGTTCGCTTCAGCAATTGCAAAGGGCACTCCACTCTACATATACTCGACTCGGTCCCCTTCCACCTGTTTCTCTCCCTTCCTCCCCTCCCCCTCTTTTTCTCTTTCTCTTTCTCTGTCTCTGCTGTCTGTCTCTGTCTGTCTGTCTGTCTGTCTGTCTGTCTCTCTCTCTCTCTCTCTCTCTCTCTCTCTCTCTCTCTCATACATACACACTCATTCTTCCCCTATCCAGTCTTCCATTCCAACAGTGACTTTCCGCTCCGTTTCTCGGCGATCTGCTACTAGGCGAATATGCGGGTTCTGCTTTATATTCCCCAAAGCCCCACTCTCATGTATCTCGGCACAAAAAATGTTATTTTTTGTCAGCA
Source organism: Gryllus bimaculatus (assembly GCA_017312745.1). Taxonomy (NCBI): domain Eukaryota; kingdom Metazoa; phylum Arthropoda; class Insecta; order Orthoptera; family Gryllidae; genus Gryllus; species Gryllus bimaculatus. The sequence goes on from BOPP01000115.1 coordinate 2,315,522, forward strand.
ACAATACGTAAATAAATTAGTACTGACGCTATCAGGATGAAACAGCAGATAGACTATAGATATTCGGAGAAGTACGATTATTGCATGTGATCATGGAACATCCGTAATTTGTCTTTCAGTTTAGTGTTCGTTCTGCATGTCAACGCTCATTTTCAAGAAAATATTTGGGGTGAACTGGAGATGGATGACATATGATGGATGGATGAAATAAACTCGCCGTTGTACTTTTGTAGTCAAGGCACTAGATTTGTCTTGAGAAGACGATTGAAATTTCCAAAGAAGATTACATGAATCGTGGCCCACCAACGCCCGAAACGATTCCGTCGGTACTCTGCGATCTTCAGACCTCGATATATATATATATATATATATAGGCCTGTGCCTTGCCCCTCATGAGAACCAGGTAATACCGGTCCCTGGATGTTTTTTCTGACGTTTTCTGGAACCACGCTTAAACCGCTTATTACCTCTCATTCCATAACGTGCAGCATGTGTCCTTCGCCTAGCACCTCTAAGTGAATAAACTGCAACTATGCAGGACGTAATTTAGCCCCCTCTCTCGTGCAAGAGACAGGTGGAAAACCAGTTGACGATTTCTGGACTCCACGCCCAGCAAGGCAACGTTTCTTGCAAACATTCCGTTTTTAGGGTTGGTTCTGCAACAGATTGACAAGTAGATCACGTAGACTTTCTTAAAACCTATAAAATTTAATTTCCCACGGAATAAATTTGAAACATTAGCAACGTCCGGATACCGGAGTGCCTCGCCTTACCAACTGGCCGTGTAACTTTACCACGCACAGAATACCCCATGGACAGACATAAACGCCTAACGCTCCCTAAATAACATAGGTAGTCAGCTTACTTTCTCTTACTAATGTGCACAGCCCAATTTTCCAAAATGTATTGCCCCCATCAAATCAAAAATGTACTTGCCAACATGTCTACGATAAATACAGACGCACTGTGTTTTCACTTTCATTCGCGGAAAATAAAAGAAAAGAAAGCGTAGAAAGGATTTCGCTTAGACTTCTTTGTTTAGAACACCGCCAACTTAAGACTTATTGCGTATTAAATAAGATTGGCATGACACCATGCTTACGCGCTCTTTTTTTCGAAAAGAGGAAATAAGAATTTTATCACTTATATTGCGGGCCTCGTCCATGAGCCTGTGGCGCGATCGGTTTTCTCCTTCCCAATTCTCGTTTGGACCCCATTCATTTCATCCTCTCCCAGTGCCGGACCCGATGGCCCGCTTGGGCACACGTTCCCCGTCGCGAATCGGTTCCCATGGACCACCGAACGGGCGCAGCGCCCTGGACCCAGTGACTAACGCTCTTGGCAAAACGAAAAAAAACAACGAAAATGCAAAAAAGCAGCGCACTTGGTTGCCCCAAATATAAGCTAGCTTCGCTTTTGACCAATCTAAGCTGCTACAAATCTGTATTGGTTGGCACACCGTTTTCTAAAGCTCACAGTTTGACATTCTTTGTATTAGTACAAGTGTTGAATTGGTGCCTTGACGGTTAATTCCTACTAACAGTACATTTTACTTAATGCTCCCGAGATTTCGAACGAGGGCCGAAAACGCTTGTGGAAATGCAAGTCAAGTTCTATTGTGTACAATTGGTTTTACATTATCATTTTACGCTTCAATCTTGCGTATCATTTGTATAACTAAAGTGTCTACATGAGCTGGTGTTTAAGATAGTGCGTTTTGTTTCATGATTCTTTTACTTTGGTGGTACAACCTTGACCAGTAGTTTAGGATTTGCTTCGTTCCCGCTGTTTCGATTATCTTCAAAAATACCGCGTATATTTACCACGAATAACTAATGCCGGCACCATTTTTTGACCAACTACCCCAAAAACGTAGTACTCAAAAATTGTGGTCGTTTCCGTTGCCTGCGTGCGATATTAGATTTCTCGAGGTCCGAAATCTCAGTTCCGCTAGACTCTCTTAGAACCGCCAATTTTCTTAATTCTTTAATCTTTCTGCGTTTTATTACGACAGAGATGGAGTATGCCCTGTCACGTTTTTTTTGTCTCCCAAATTTGCAACTCCGCTTCTCCGTTTTTTTTAATTGGCGCCTATTTATTGAGAGTTTTTTGTTACCCGAGTGTAGCCTTTAACTAGATTAGAAAAATAGATTAATGCAAGAAAAAAAAAAAACAGGAAAAGAACGTCTTATGACAATGCCTTCATTTTTAAAGCTGCGAAAGCAATTAGTAGTTAATTGGCTGTCTTGTTAGCATTTGCGCTGAATGATTAAGTTTGTCCATTGTTTATGTGTACTGACTTATAAATATTTAAACATAAAATACCGTACCTTATGTATGTTCCTTGGCCATTTGCCAATGCTTGACATTAGCACTTCCCGGGAGATACAAAATTATCTTTTTCATAAATTAAAAGCATGTGAAATTATGGGTGCGGCATTAATTCAATGAGGCAGTAGAATTCGCCAGTGAGCCTCTGCGACGACCGTTTTTTCTCGGCTTCCTCATCTCTCTGGGTCCCTCGTCGCTGGCGACCGCGGCCCCGTACAGCCTCGCCTATTTCGAATAGCCTAAGGTTCGTTACGGAGGTTATATTCAATCACGAGATACAGTATTATCAACATTTTACTTCTTCTTTTCAGAGTGGGTCGGTACCGTCCACTCATCTGCCGGTGATCTTCCAACGCTGACCTGTCCACTGCGACAAGAAAAAGTATATTCGATACTTTTTATAACGATCGAATTGCATCACTTTAAAATATTGTCTACAGTACAACAAGCAGTTCTGCGCGCGTGTGTCAGATTACAGTCGGAAAGCAGAGTTAAGATATAATATTCCATTATAGTATGCAGAAATGTATGCCAGGTAGGAGTAATAACGGATGTTCTTTAACAAAAGAATGTAAGAAGAAGTTAGCGTTACAATCACAGGATATTGAAATGGAAAGTGGATCTTATGCGTCACCGACTAGAACTTGCAGATCATAAACTGAAAAACTGCCAAAAGATAATTACAAAAAGTTAGGATAAAAGGAGCATCACATTTGGAACATTCAAGTTTTGTCCCAACATTACCCGAAAATCGCCCAGCATGACAATAGCCCCGATACAACTAATTTTAAAATTAAACAAACTTCCCGACCGAAAAAACCCTGTATGAATTGTTTTTTTAAAAGACGAATAGACATGTGAACAATTTGCCTGCAAGATTTTTGTGTGCCAACGATTTGGTTTTATATTACTAGGAATGTCAAACAAGCCACGAATTACGAAAAACTAGTGTTCTGAACGCAGCAAAATGCTGAACAACATAAACACACAAAATTGCAATATTTCCCATAAAGTAGCACACGTAACACTGGCTTGTAAAGGACAACAATAAGCATGATTATCTTGATACACTGAATAAAGTATAAAACTACCTGTTAACAAAAACTATCTTGTACGCAATCTGCCCCCTAATAACATTGTGTAGTATTGTGTCATGTATGTATTAGGTTATACCAGTTTTTCCGCCGCTGACCAAAAATATCAACAAAACGTTTGGATGATTCAAAGATACTACAAAACACGTGAATAACAAAATATTAATGTTCGGGAGCACCTTGTTTCTGTGGACCTTGCTGTCTCATGACGTCAGGTTATGTCAGAAGCAGTATCCGAAAACTGAGTATGAAAATGCAGTCAATAACACCAAATTTGAGCAACACAAATAAACATTAAATAATTGCTATTTTTAGTGAAAGTCGGAACTTTCATCGTTTTATCTTTTTTTAGAGTCTCCTGGGTATTTAAGCGAAATCATGGACGGCGTCCACATGGCTGGAGAAGCATAAATTTTTCTTGCCCCAACGATGCTGGCGCAAACTAGAAAAGTAAGAAATGTAGATAGAAAATGTGAGACCTCGAACATTCCGGAAGTCTATTGACATGAATGAAAGATCTTGAACAATTTGAAAAGCAAGTAAAAGGGATCCTGTAGAACTCGGTAACTACCAAAAAACAATTATAAAGTTAATGAAACATCAATTAATTTCTGAATCTATGAATCCTGTCATATTTTTCCTAGACTTACCACCCAACACAACACATCCACACCACACACACACACCACACCACACACACACACACACACACACACACACACCACCACATAATTTAA
>BOPP01000115.1:2328685-2344857 GCA_017312745.1 Gryllus bimaculatus
TTTGTAGTGAGAGGTGAGGTTTCCAGCGTCCCCTATCACTCACCCATCATTTGTTTTCACATCATTCACTCCATTATTATCATCTACTCAATTGACAGTCTCAGGCGTAAATACAAGGAATTGTAATGATCGAATTCCCTACTTACCTATGAGGTTCACTGCATAGGGTAGTTTATGAAAGTACGTAGATACTACACATCTTGCAGGCATAAAATTATATTAAACTTTTATATGGAAGACTATCTAAATCTTGTTATATATTTAATTTTAATACATTATATACTAAAATTACCTAATTATTCACAAAATAAATATTGTAAAGTGTCCCTGGACCCTAAGTCTGTCCTCTCGATCGAGTTTCTTGGTCAGTACATTGGCCTATTAAACAAATATCCCCATTTCATCCCTAAAATATATTTTATCCCTAAAATATATTTAATGCCTAAAATATTCCTATTTTACCTGCTTACGTTAATTTACTATGTTTTTCACAAGCAGAATAATAAAATCACATCGAATCGAAAAATATACTTTTATTTCTAAAATAAACTTTGCTTTCATTTTTTTAAATAATTTTCGCTATAACTCTGCAAGAGCTTTCTTTATAATCTAACAAAGAAGTTATTTTCATCTCTTTCTGCATTTGTACAATGATGTGTTAAAGATTTTTTTAAAATCGGAAATCAACAGTGCGCCTGTTAATAGTACATCTTTACATCACGGGAAAATTACAGCAATGGTATAGCAAATTATACTCAAAATATCATAAACAATTTAGCTTTTATAAACGTATTTGGACAGACAAATCTGCTGCAAACGATGCCCTTAATTTGGATTCCATATTTTGGATAATCTCCCAGCCTTATTACCGGCTGTGTACGTATAAACCTTACGGACTGGTCATAATTGTAAAAAAGTGGCGACATTTATGTGTTACATGTGTCAAGGTACATGTTTTTCAGGGTTAACACGGACGTTGATTACTGAGAGCATCTGCCATTTGCAGTAATGTGCAATACCAAAATATACTTCACATTAGCCATACACAAAATAATCATGGAGAATATATGAGATAATTGACAATGTCACGTAACTGTGAGTAAATAAGCAAGCAACTACCACGAACTCCGAGCGAGATAGGAGTAATATTACAGAAGAATTACAGTTTAGTAGGACATTAAGTATTCAGCATTATAAAAGACTATTGCCTTTTATTACCAAGTTTACCTAGTTCTTCTATTACCAAGTTTAGAAATGCATCAATGTATTTATTATAATGTTATTAAAATATGCAGACTAATTACCACTGATGAAATTTCGTTTCACTGGGATACCTATAATCCTCTCGGCTTGTGAATTATGGAAACTGGAATGAATGATCTGATTGAAATGGGGGTCATAGTTCCAGGTACAGGTATGTCATGTGAAATAGTATACAACATTGAAAAAATAGATTACTAGACTTACAAATGTTAAGGTGAATTAATTAATTAATTTAAACAAATATGAAACAAACCAAAATAATAAATGTTCGTAACGTAGGAATATTTTCAGAGAATTCTTGTCATTGAAAGGTGTTAAATTATATCAATAATGAAAGTAAATTGCACATTTATATTTAGGTATGTCAAATATATCTACTGGCTATTCAAAAGCACTTAATGTAATATATTGAAATTACAAACATGTGCAATGTTTAAAAAAATATATTTCGGTAGAGCCGTAATGGAAAAACTTTGAAATGGAATCTCCACCAACTTCCATTTCCAGCTACCACTCTGTGAAGAAAAGAACATTAATATTTGGGACTATTCTCCACAGAAATAGGATTATTTATTAGATTGCAGAACGTGTCTTTATCCACTTAACGTTGCATGCTTTACGTTTTTATTTTTTCCTTGAGAACATTTTTTAAAACATATATATATATNNNATATATATATATATATATATATATATATAATGTGAACTCCATTGTCGAATAAAATCATAGAATTGAGTCTGAATATTTGCTACGAAATCCAAACATCAAGAGAACAATTTTACTATATAATGGATGGCTTCATATGGATTTTTTGTAGCGAAAGTCAGTTTGGTTCCCGATATTGCCTCTGAACAAAAGTGAATCTTTCTTTCACGTTATCAATGGTTTCGCTGTTTAACGTCTCCACTATAAATTAAAGAAACTGAAATTCAACGAAAATTCCATTTTCACATAAATAGTTTGTTCGTTTGTTTTTATTCAAAGCGAAAAAGAATTCTATTTTATGATTAATACCAAACATATTCAAACTTAAACTAATCGGACTTGAGATAATTATTTTTACATAATCGTGTCATTTAATTTATAAAATGTGTCATCGGAAAGCACACTTTGTACTGACCGTCAAAAACGTCGGCATATAATGGGAAATGAAAAAATTACTTGGCAGAAATGCTCAGCAGAATGGAACATTTCTTTCTTGGAACAGTTTTACGAAAACTCTCTAGATTACTTCAGGACTAACTACATTAAAAAGAAATTTTGTGAGGAAATCACATTTGTAATTGAAATATACTGCTTGGACGGAGACGTTTCGTGACTTTCTGAACCCCATTCGCCCTTCGTAAGAAATCACTGAAGACATATGGTGTCCACATTAAATCTCATTACGCAATTTCAGCAATAATAAACTGCAATATGTAATGTGTTCTTCAAAATATATTGCATTTCGGTGTGGATGAAGTTTTAAAATTTTATTTTTAAATGCTGCAATGTCAGGTTCCGTTAATTCGCAGGAATCGTATTCTAATAAATTGCACTGAATCTAGATATTCTAAAAGGAGTAGCGTATTTTCTTACATCAACATAATAATAACACATTTCTTTGCTGTAGTAACCCCTTTCAGTCTAAATTCATGGAAATAGTTTCAGAAAAGCGTTGCATTTCCTGAAAATTTCCATTCTGACCTTTATTTTCCAATCCATAATTGGTGTTAAGAGTTCCGGTAATATTTCATTGGACTAATTAAGTTTCTCTTTTGTCTAGAAGGAAGGCGAATAAAATGAATGAAAAGGGGCTAGTCAAAAATTGGAGAAAAGGGAAAAATGGAATAAGGATTTATTCCATTTCTCCCTTTTCTCCAACTTTTGAATGGATTCTTTTTATTCCCTTTCTTCACTTCTTTTTAAATATCCTCCAATCGTTGCCTGAATAATTTGTAAATTTTCTAGGTCAATGTTCTTCCCCTTCCTCACTATCCCGAATTTGATATCAAAGCACCAGAATATACATTTCGCAAACCTATTTTCAATATTAATACGGTTAATTTGCAGCGGCCGTGATATTTTAAAAACAATGTACCTCTTCATGACATCACTTTTATATATGGTAGAATCAGATTCCATATGATTAAACTCCCACGTTATATATAAATTTTTAACTCCCTCCCTCCAAATATATACGTTGTAACTATTCGAAATACAATCCTTTTATATTTCCGGTCATTCCACGATCCTGTCTTCTTTGTTTTGGGCAAAACCAACAGATTTGCAGCTTAACTGATCACGGCAGTGGTTGGTTGCAGAAGCACTTCCATGAGGTGACATAGTTTAAAAATAATTTTCTACGTGTATTCCGAGTCAAGATAGAATAACACTTTTATAATCAGTTACATTTTTGAATTGATATGTTAAACCTGTCATTTTGCATTTTCTCACCCATGATTCAGGCGAATTCAGAGAATCAATGAAATTAGAAAGACATTGCTTCTACTAATGAATGTTTCAATATTTGTTTTTTGTTCACCACAGATTCTCTGACATGTTTAACAGCATTTAAATAACTGTCTCGTTTTTGTTCGTCTGTATTCAATGGTTGTCAGAGGTTTTAATGAAAATGGCTACGTACAGAGTAAGACATGAAGTTGACCATAATTCAGATATGTAGAATGTTTACGTCTCATTGTGAAAATATTACAATGGATAAAATCCTCTCTAACGACACCAAGGCATAATGACACCAAGAGCTGAATTTCCTGTGTGTAATGACTTCAGAATTATGAAAGAAGAAAACCATAAGATGATGATGGTGATGATAGTAATAATAATAATAATAATAATAATAATAATAATAATAATAATAATAATAATAATAATAATAATACTCGGGTAACAAAAAGTAGTGACATGCAGCAGAAAAATGCTGTTGAACAAAACAAGATAAAATTATTTTCCAAAATGTAGCACGCACCCTGCTCAAGAACAGCAAATAAAATGCTCTCGTATAACAGAAGAAGAAATGAAAATTTTAACAGAAGAATATTTATGGAGGGCGCTTACAAGTATTTGCAGATTTCTTTAAAATCGAAGCTGTTTTATTGTTTCCTGTTTTTTCCCCTCGAGTTGCTGGGTATAAAATCATAGACATCTTTTACAAGGCTGGATGATGCTAAGTTTTCTTTCGAAGACTAAGCGCTTTGAAAATTAGTAATAGATCTTTTCGATTTTTTCCGAGTTTAAGAATATCAAACGAAGCTATAGACGGAGGCGCAGGCTGCACAGTTGCGCGCATTGGAAATTAGTAATACAGATTATTGTCACTGGAGGTAAAAAATTACAAGGGTTTGAAAATATCTTTCGGAGGAACTTGCGTAACGTTGCTGTTCGGAACGACGTATTCAGTAATACATATCTTATGTTTATTTGATATGAACAGAAAAATGTTGTGGTGATTTGCAACACACAGCCTACGGAAGGTTGCGGCGAAAAGATAATTGCAACGGAGCCGATCTCACCGACGAAATTCTATCTTTTACTGATTGTAATGAATTTCTGAGCTGTGTTACATTCTTTGACAGAGCAACTTTTCATATCTTGAAGCGTTAAGTAGTCACTGGAAGACTATCCCTTTCAATAAGTCACGTTAAGCTTCCTCATCAATGTTAGAAGAATTTATACTCCAAGAAAATGAGGCCACAGAAAATTATACGATTTGAATAAATAATTTCCTTTTTTGAAACCCAGAAACGTTAATATGCAATGCCCCATTTCATGGTATTGAAACTTGACCCAATTAAACGTCTACAGAGAAAGGAACTAGATAATGCCAAACTAGAGAACATATCCTGTGTTATATTTAGAGGCAAGTTAATAAAACGAAGTGTATAAATCTTCAAGTTTACAATCCACCAAAGACGCATATTTCGAAGTCTACCGACTATCCGCCTTGGTTCGTTAATTTCATGAGAAGTCTCTTGCATTTATTTATTTCCTGAAATTTAAGAAAGGTAATTTTGAAGTTGCATTCTTTTCCTGTTCTGGCTTGTATCCTACGTAGAGCATTCATAAATATTTAATACAGTGAATTACGACTAACATGAATTCAACGATGCCGAGGACATAGGGTGTGTTTATCAAACATAAGAGAGACACATAAATAATATTCAATGACGAACAAATTGTTTCTATTATGAATGAGTTCTAAATAAGCCGGAAATAAGGATGAAATGTAGATTGATGTGTCCGTAATTGATATGATGTTATTAGATTAGATTTCCAAAAGGATATAACGGTAACAGTTATTTATCACGATAAGTGAGACACAGTGAAATAAAACTGCTAATAGTATATTAATGAAATGTGAAACAATAGATAATATCAGAAGTAATTATTTTAAAATAAAATAATACATTTTTAACGCTTTTTATTGCACATAAGCGCGAAGCACTACACTTAACATCACATTCCTGAATGACATCGTTTTTAATTACACGCCAGAACCGAAATTAAATTACTTGATTTAACTTCACTGAATTTTCAAGAATTTCGCCCGTTATTTCTATGAAAATTTTGAGAAAATATATGATTGGAGGAGGTAGATAATTTCCTTACGAGCAAATATCAAAAAAAAGTGCGTTTCAAAGGATGAAATTGAAGGTTTAGAAGTGAAAAAAAGGAAGAGAATGACGAAGGTATCGGTTGTTAGGCACTGTATGAAGAGAAGAAGTTGGCAACGAAAGAATGAAAGGAGATCAGGCGGAAGCCTCCGTATATGCAGAGCACCTCATGATTATCGAAATGTATTTTTTATTTTTATTATTATTATTATTATTATTATTATTATTATTATTATTATTATTATTATTATTATTATTTGGGTACGTACTTTTTACCCCACGCTCTCCGCGAACGTTTTCCTATGCGTTGCTGTAGGTCTGTTCCAATGTTTTTATTTCCTTGTACATGTAGTTTATAGAAAGTTATGTAATCGATCTCGGGCTTTGGACGGAAATATACATTTCAGTATTGCCGCCAAAAGGTGTTTATACGTTCGGCACTGTTTTTTAACGTCTGGCCATCCATCTGCCACTCATTTTGTCTGTTCGTATGTGAACAACACTAACGCCTATGCTGTATACAGGATTTTCACCAATATGCATATCGATTTTACTTATCTGTCAGTCTCATCAAATTTGAAATGGAGTTTTTTTAGGATACTTACATACCAATTATCTTATGATTTCCGAAATTTTAAAAAATGCTCTAATTTTTTTTTAACTTTTTGCACAAACAGAGCAAAATATGCAAGACAGACAGAATTTTGAGTGAAAGGTCTAAATTTTCAAAAATTGCAGAAGTTTAATTTTTTCGACTCCGCTTCAGTTAAATATTTTATCAATGTCATGTACAATTTTTTTTAAATATGAGAAGTGTAAACGCAACTTTGAATGACATCGTTGTAAAAATCGGAAAAAATGTTTTCTCAGAAAGGTTGCTCAATTTTTTTTAAATTTTTTCCAGCCAATAGAACAAATTTAATTAATAATATAGCTTCGCTGTTATTGTCATTAAAGCGTTTAGAACATCTAATATTGCAATGTTTCAAAACGTATTCTAAATTCTCCTACAAATACATTATTAAAAATAAATATTTCTGTATTAACCCAATCTACTCAAACCCTCATGGAACCTTAAAACGTCCCATGCACAGTTTTTCTCAAAATACTAGTAATTTTCGCGTAATTTGTAGTTGTATTGTGACATACCTCACATTTGTTTCGAACATGCCAAATACTTCAACACTGATGCTTGTTTTTTTTTTTTTTTTTTTTTTTTTTTTTTTTTTTTTTTTTTTTTTTTTTTTTTTGTAAAGCAAACTATTCTTCGATATTAGTTAGAACTTTAAATCATTTTATATTTTTCCAAAAAATATATATTAATAGTTTTCGTTAACTTTAAGTTAGTATGTCGTTTACGTTTATACAGTGATGGCTTAACATTGGTAGGACAGAAAATGTAATATTGTAATATTAAGTATCCGTTTCCAATGACACATGCGAAAATATGTGTTTTTGTAGCACCCCTGCTTTTTTTACTGCCCGGTTGACAAATTGAAATTTCCTCGAATATGTTCTTTGTTAGATGTTTTGTCAAATTACGAGAAGACGATTTTCAGTGCCATTGGTTTTTGCCTTTCGAACTAAGCCGAGTTCCTGTTTCCATCTGTTTTCCCAGGTGTGATTTATACTGTTTGTAAACAGAGAGTTCCGAGATGCGAGACGCGACAATAGAGGAAATACGACACCTTCTACACAGGTTGGTCGAACAAAGCCACAATCTTACGGAGAATTCTAGGGACCAGCCGGCTGCCCTCATCGACCATTTCGTTGTCTTTTTTTTCTTCTTTTTTTTTTTTTCTTTCCTAAAAGTTGTTTCTGCTGCATTTTTCCTTACATTTTAAATTTTTTTATTGCATTGCAAAAATTAAAGCAGATGAATTTACATTATGATTCATGATTTACGCAAAATACTTAAAACTCATTTCTCTTTTTTCATTTATATTTTAAGATTATTTTCGAAAAAAAAATTGTTGTATGTTAATATTTCTACCTAAAAATGTCAGTTGAAAATATAATCCCTGATGTAATCCTGGTTGATGTATCCTCATTTTGAGCATAGGTTTCCCAGAGATTCTCTTTGTAAATGCTGAAAATATCATTGATATCCAGAAAGTAAATGCATGTTTCGACCGGCCGAAACGAAATATACTAAATTGTTTAGAGGCTATTGTACAATACGTTATGATACTGTTGTTCAAATTATTATTACTATTTATTATTATTATTACTTATTATTATTATTACTAATTATTATTATTATTACTTATTATTACTAATTATTATTATTACTATTATACTATTATTTTGAACATAATTCTCATCGTCAATTGGCGACAGCTGCCGGGGCTGTGAGTGAGGGCGGAAAACGCATGCCGCCCAATCCTTCCTTCAATTTGTCCCCTGGTACCTGTAGTTCTAAGGAAATGCGGATCGATGCCCCATCTGAACTTCGCGAAAACCTTTTGAAAAGGTGCACGTTATTTCTAGAATAGCGCGCGTAAGTACGCAGAAATCAATGTCAACAAAGTGAACTCAATGAATGAAAAAGATAAATACTCAGAGCAACTGTCAGACAGCGTCGCAGACAGCGTCGCAGACAGCATCGCAGAGAGCGTCGCAGGGAGCGACGCGCTGTAGAGATTTGCAAAGAAATGCACAGCGTAGAACACAATGGCTTCGGAATTCGTACTTTTATACATGATGATGATGATGATGATGATGATGAGTACGATAATGTCAGCAAACAATTTACATTGCACCTGATGTTTTGGGAGAAGTGACATCACAGTTATAATCCAGAAGGAGTGAGGAGCATTGAATCAGGCCGCGTCAACTACTCAGGTAATTAGTTCTTTAAGTCTAGTGCATGATGTAGCCCGGAAAGTGGTAGTGGTCGCCCATTGGAACACGAGATCCGGCGCCGACATAGACGTTCTATTTTCCCCTCCACATATCGCCTTCAGTGGGGACCGCCGCAGCAACTCTGAGCTTTCATCGAACATGTATAGTAGTACACTGCACGTAAGAGGAATCGTGTGTAAGGGGAGAGGAAAGATATGCATTATGAAGGAAAGATTGTGCGCGATCCACGGCCCTTTTGTTAGGGCACTACTCTGGCATTTACCTGTCCATCGTTGAAGCCATGAAAACTACTGAGCAGAACAATTGGATGCAAGAATTCTTCTTTAGATAGTGTTTGAATTCGACCCAGGTCTCTAGCTGGTCATACACAGATCAATCTTACCATTCACCTGAAATACACACAACAGTGATCGAGTTGGTAGACTCCAACGAGAAGCATTTACTCCAGGAGCAGGAGCTCCATCTGTGGGGCTACTTATATCCCCACAAAATTAATATTAGTCAACGTCGCAAAAACTAGTATATTTCGTTAAAAGAAAACACGAGATCAGTTCAAATGTCTTAACCAAAAGTTAATAATTTACTCTTTTGTTATCAAAAACTGCAGTCATCGAGTTCTTTATTTCGAAGGATCAATGTTCACAGAACTTCTAGTATTCTTTGTTGTGGCCGAAATATCAAGGTAAAATACATCGTCACATCAAATTACACGATTAAAAAATTTTCCAAAACAGTTTTAAGATTCAGTTTCATGGTTTAAAAATAACCCTTCATATATATCCTTTATCAACTAACTAGGGAAAAAATAAATACACGAAAAAGAAAAGAAAAACAAAGAATGAAAATAAATAGTGTTTGAAGTTAGACGTAATACAAGATATGAAAAATATCATTTGAAACATGTTACTTCCATGCATGAATGGGGGTATTTGACTTTACGCTAACGTAATTCCTGCTGTATAAAACGAATGCAGGAGATAAGTAATGATTTTTCAAATTTAAAGTATATATTTAGGTTTCTATGCAGGTAAAATATTGCATAGAATATTTCATAAAATTTATTTAGTATTCTGTAAATTTGCTTTTGACTAAAATCAACGAGTAGAAGTTCAGCGTGCATTGTGTGTATGAATTTCGACAAAAAATCTCTCATCGCGTCCACCATTGAGCCTTTTCGATTCGTAAATTTACAAACTCTGCACAGAATTTAATGTTAAAGGAAAAAGAAGCAGCGATTAGGAGGATGACTCTTATTCATTATTTGCATCATTTCTCAATATTGGTATCACGGAACATTGTCCCAATGAGGCACGTCTTCTCCCGCAAAAGTTTTGAAGGAAATTATTGTTAGCGAACGCGTCCAAGAGACAACGGCGTGTAATTAATTTCATTATCCTTCCTTCACCCTTCCTTCATTAAGGAGCGTATGATTGAGAGCTGCTGATTGAATTAAAGAAAGGCTTTTGGAAAAAAATAATTCTCGCTGGCAGGGTGACGCTTTATTCTAAACAATTTGGCCGCTGACGAGGCCGATGCCAGGAAGGGATTTTTCCTTCCAAGCTTCGAAACTGCCTGAAGAAGTTTGGCGGTGGATGCCATCGATCAGCGGCATTCCCTACGAGTCGGCGTCGACCCTGGTCGCGGGAATTCTCTCTAGCATGCGAGAGTGGGCGTCGTTCCTCATTGCGGGCAGAAACAAAGTGGGAGATCCAGTATACCCGAAGGGTCGACGCCGGTGATGGTGGTGGTGGTGGTGGTGGGGGCTCTGTCTGACGTAATACCTGTCGCAAGGGAGTCACAAGATTGTCGCTCATCCCCACAAATTCAAATGAAGACACTTTGCGTAGGGTGTTGGCCTACTTTGATACTGACAGTAATCAAAGCCTGAAAGTATCCCAAGGGAAGAGTTTATATCGTCCTATTATGAAATGATAGTTTACATGACATTATAGGGTATATGATGATTCCTTTGAAATTGAAAATCCAATTTCAAGATAAAGACATCTATACCTGATGAGGGATTCCTACCTATCACTCCGACATAAAGTGGTTTCAGCTGCAGCGCTATATATTTGTATTGAAAAAGGAGTAGATATGAAGGTGAAAATCGAAAATTAATACTGTATATAATACTGGTAGTATTATGTGTGGGATACTCTACGTAGAACAGATTCAAAGATGTTTTACATTAATTGCCGGAATATTGGAGGCTAGTAGTGAGTGCAAACTAAACGAGATCATCTTGTACTCTGAGATTACAAAGAGGATGAGAAAGGTAGGGCAAAATAATGTACTCTAAATAGAAATTTCAAATGTGAAGCATTTGCGGTCAAAATCAGGTCATTACACTTCAGGCAATTTTACAGGAGGCGAAAATAGCCCATAGTGAAAATAGCGACCACATCCGGTTTGATAAGAGTGGTTGGTATATGTACTCGCCCAATTTTGAAAGAGAATAAGTTGGATCTGAACGATATATCTTCGTGAAGTTATGAAGGGCCATGAAGTTCGCAAAACAAAAAATGAATTTGGGAAAATACTTAAATTAGTTGATTTTGAAAGCAAATGTTTCAATATACTTCTTTTAGTATTTTGCCAAAATATGTCTAATACTAGCAATAAATACACAATAAATAGGTATTTATACGCAATGACATGATAATCTATGTAATATACCGATGATTTTCTAGAAACTGACGCGGACTTACTGATATCTGCCATTTGTGTAATTTTTGCAAGCGTGAGCAAAATCAGTTTACGCAAACCTTCACATTTCTGAAAGAGTAAATCTCCGCAACTGGAGAAGGTAGATTCTGAACCCTCGAGGAGACAACGAGTCCCAGGCATCGTAGCTAACATTCAGGTCTTCATATTGCGACCTTCATTGCGAGCACCACACCCTTCAAATGAGAGACGTGGAAAAAATGTTTCAGAACCTTTTATCTTGAAACTTTCAGAAAAATTTTAAACTAGTCAATTCATATGGTAAAAGTGAAGATAAAATGAATATATGAAATGAATATAATACAAGATTTCGTCTACAAAAAACTTTTCTTACTTTACTTTCTCGCTACGGAATAGAGAGAAAGTTATGTAACGCTACGGGAAAAAAACGCAAATTATCGGCAGAAAAACTCTTATAACAGGGCCCTGGTAACGAAAAACTTGATAAATTAATTTTGCTAAATTTAGAAGAAAGTCCTCTTACGTAGTATTGCCAGAATCCATGTTTTGTGTGCATCGTATCGTACAGGTATCGTATCAGTACAGATTTTCTTTTAGAGACTTTTGGATGATCTTCTCCCCCATACGTCACATACAATTTACTGTTTGTTGTTTTTTTTACTAAATAAATCTAAATCTCGAGACCATCATAAGCAGGCCCAGCGGATAATGTGGGTATGCTGTGGGCTATACCCACACAAAAAATTCTGAGTGGGTAAAATATCCACTCGGAATTTGGGGAGAGAGAAATATTCCGTAAACGACAAATTTCAGAAATAAAAGAAATGTATCGACATTGCTTCGATTCAAAACGTTTATGCGATCAACTATGTTGCAAAATCAGCTCACCAGTATAGCGATTTTATATGTTTATAGCGACACGACCGACAAAATCGATTTGAAAATATTGTTAAATGAGTTGATATAAAATGCAAAGCGCAGCACTGTTTTTGTATTGAAAACATTAACTGCTGAAATTACATTAAAAAAATGCTGATGACAATTTAATGAAAAACATGACAATTTGAAATAATTTTGTTTTGTAATTTTTCCTTCATATATATTTTCCGGTGGGAGAAGGAAGGGGTAGGGGGACCTCCGCCTTGGGTCAACTACCCACTCGGACGTAATACGAATTGCCGGCCCTGATCAACTTTGAAAGTCATCTTTTGAATGTCAACTTTTTAATAAGAATCGATAATTTTTCAATGATGAAAACATATTCACAAAAATTGTCCAATATTGAACTTCTATACTGTATATTGATTTTACATTTTACATAGTAGTAACGAATTGAGAAAATCGTAAGCTAAAACCTGTAAATACTATATTATAAACTGTCTTTTTCCCAGCAATTTGTAAAACTCGCACCTTAGAATACTGAATCTCGTTGGATAAGGGTCTGCTGAGGCAAAAACGAACGTTTGTTCGAGAACTGTGTGGTTCATTATTCTTGTCAAGCGCCTTCCCCGCTGTTGCTAAAACACGACCTACAAAATGTTTCGCTCACACTCCCACGCCATAATTAGAAAAATCCTCATGAAAACAAACCGAGGATGTACATGCCCGTGATGTACTTCTGGTTGGATAATTCCTCATACAATACATGACGGGAACAGCAACCCGCCCCCCTCAGTCGAAATTGTGAAAGATTTATCAAACGTCATGCACAGGCAACTTCTTCACATAGAATCGGCCTGCATCAGGATGTGGTTTGATTCCCTTCAGGTCTGATACAAATGACGTTTAATTGCTGAGTGAACAGCCACACTTTCAGACGTTCTGAAACGAACCGAAAAGTTCCTTCGAAGGAGGTACACAAGCAGCCCATGCGCCTTAACGTTGTGTGCTCTTAAATATTATATACACACGAATACCTATATAGCCCTATATAGCTTTTATGACTATGAAGAAATGAGAGAAACAAAAGATTGCTCTAATCATTAGAGAAAATCACTTTATTTCTAGAATCATCACGCATTACGGATAATAAATTTCCGACCTTCTCTTCCTTCAACCTAACCATCACATATTCATTGCCGCTGTGAGAATGGTGCCTTGTATATTCAAGAGTCAGAGAATGCTACCTTCCTCTCTGCTTACTGCGTTGGAGGCTGGGAGTGAGGACTCGCTTAACGAAGAAGTGGCCTTCATGGAAAGAGTTTGTAAATGGCCTGAATATCCGTACTGCGCTTGCGGGTAAGTCCTATTTATAGTTCTTTCCGACCCTCTTTCCCAAGATCAACCACCGCGAACGGAAAGAAAACTGTCCAGTCATTAAACATATCCGACTTTGAACGATCTCATTCGAGAAGGGCCTTTACGCTCGAATTACAAACTACTCACAGAACAAACACAAAACATCACACGGCTTCTAAGATTTGTGGATTTGTACTTATTTTACTTCCATTTATGACTTGTTCCTTAAACGAATTTAATACTAATTTTCAGAAATCATTATTTCTGGGAAATCACGAAAAAAGCTATAGGCATGTGACACGTTCTTTAACTGTCTGCAAGTGAAGAAGAACGAAGACATTGCCAATGCAAGACTTTAGGCGTATTTTGCAAGGGTAAATTGATAAGTATAAGCACTTTCGTTCTAATCGTCTGTGGGATGATTTCACAGCTTTGTGCACTTACCAGCCTTTTGAGATGACATCACTTTGCTTACGGTAAGTTTCAGCATTATCATCGAAAGTTCTTGCGACGTAAAGACGGCAACATCACTCCGTTTCCACCGAAAAGAACAGTCCTTGTTTTTTTCTTATATGCAAGTGTACAAAAAACTGAAATCCTTAGAAGACTTTGAGCTCTGGGTTGCATTGCTTTTCTTTGGCGAAATGTTTGTCAGTGGATTCAACCATTCAATAACATGAAATAGCATACAGGATAAGAAAAAAGCTAGATGTTCAGTCTCATCCACTGCAATATTGAGCATGTCCGTGCCCTGGTCCTGAATAACCGATGAGCGACTCCTTATTAAATGGCAAACGATATGCACGTTAGTCAGGTTCTGCAAATGAGAATGCCGAAATGGATTGTCGAAAGATAACCTGTTGTTGCAAGACAACGCGCATCCATTCACCACCACCCAAGCTCTTCAACATCCAGATGTCAGAACATCCCGGATACAATTCTGATCTAATCGCTCTAATTATCATCTATTGGTCCATTGAAAAATGCTTTGAGAGGTCGAAAATTTGTGTCCGACCTACAGGTGAGGAAACAGAGTAACATGGCTTGCTGCTCAATCAATTTTTTGTTTATGTGTGGCGGAAAGCTAGTGCTATGATGGAACATGTACACTTAAAAGCATGGTCATTCTGCTGAAAATTGCCTCGTTGTAAATATTGTACTGATGGTGTAATCGACAATAAACACTGAGTGCAGATGCTTATTGACTTACGTATGGCTGTTACAGCTAAAGTACCGTATGTTACGGGTGAAGTAATAATTATGGCTAATGTTAGTAGCAGCTGATTAATTTCCACATTAGGCAGTCGGAATAGATTTGAATGACAATGTATGAATGACAATGAACGGATCATTTCAGAATTCAACCGACTCATTATAGAACGAGCGACAGGGCACTGAGTAAAGTACAGTGCTTGTCTGAGTGTTTGACATTTTGTGTGTTTGGAAGAAGTATATGGCATAAAAAACCCTCAAAATTATGCGTTGCACATATTTGACAATTTTTAGTAAATATTTGAATATTTTTAGTAAATTTAGCCGAAGCCTCGTCATCAACTCGGAAGTGCGATGCACACGTCAACACAGTGAAGTTACGTTATGTGGTATCTGGTAAATAAAAATGTAAGACTAACAACGCGAAACTCACAACTAATTTGCTAGATTCGGACTTAAGTCGTATTAAGCTAAGAAAGGATTACGGTTTCGCCGGATTTATAAAATCCCAGCGACACATAATCCCTTATTTTGGCTTCTGCTGGAGAGGAATATTACCCCTCAGACGTTCACCAAGCAAATTTGAGGCGTAAATAATAGATTTTTTTAGATCATGCTGTAACGTATTCAGCAGGCGCACATGCAACCTACAATACATATTACGCTGCAACATACAAATTACATGTGCATAAAAAAGCATATTCCTCCTGGGCTCTTTTTTTCTCAAGCTAGGGTAATATTGCTTCGGCAATTTACAAAATGAGACGTATAGCATTTTGGGAAGGTGAGCTCTTCTCGGTACTGCCACTCCGTGGGCTGAATGATCAAAATCTGCATAATCTCGAAATCTTTGTAAAGTTAAACTATTTTATATATTCTGAGCAATAAAATCGCAGCTCTCTAAGATAGGCGCTGAGCAATATTACTGTTTTCCCGTACCGGCCTATATGATGCATCATACAGGCGAGAGCCTGGCCGTTCAAGGTTGAGTAGCAGTTTAAAACAATTTTCACTTTTGAAATAATGATGCGGAATATTTGCACGGGTACGGCGTCTAGATATTATCGTTATTGTATATAAATAAGCGCAGTAGGACTGCATTAAATTACTTTTTGATGTATGAGGTCTAACGAATTAAAATCCCCTAAACTTGTGAGTAAATGAATTCCCGTGTAATCGGAGAGCGAAGAACTGGCGAGGCGATGCCGGAGTTTGAACGGGTGGCGTGGCGTTGGCTCGTGGCCTGATTTTTGGCTGTGCGCCAGAGCGGGGCGAGGCGGGGAGCGAGGCCGGGG
>BOPP01000115.1:2344881-2455811 GCA_017312745.1 Gryllus bimaculatus
CCAGCCTTTCTACCCTGTTTTGCGCTCCCCGCCCCGCCACGCGACGCCAGGCCACGCGACGCCACGCCGAGCTCCGCCAAACGCTGCCATAGCGAACCCCGCAACGGTCGCCCTCTTGCCGCTTCCTCTCCGCTCCGCCAACGGCCCCTCGGACGCGGGCGGGGCAAGGCCGAACGCCACCCCGCGCGGGGGAATTCCTTCCAGGGATTCCATTACTTTACGAGTTATATTCAATTTTCTATAACACGCTCAGAAGTATTTGCGTTGATGCCATCCGCAGAAATGTCTCTTCTGGTATTTAGTTCAAAATAGCGTAAATTATTGTTGAAATCATTTTTACATTTTGATTTTTGGACACTGGAACGGTTTCGGATGTTGCAAGCACAACCACAACCTTCTGTAATTATTGTTGAAATTAATTTTACATTTTGGTTTTTGGACACTGGAAGGATTTCGGATGTTGCAAGCACGACTACTACCTTTTGTAACGAACCGGCTGTACTGGAAAAGCATCAATGAAGAATAAAAACTGTAGAGTGGAAAATCATAAGCAGCTAAGAAACGAAATCAAAATATTGAAAATGAACTTACCGCTAGCTCTACTTAGTGAATCGTCTTTGAGTTATTTGCAGTAACTGTAGAACATTGAGTTTTATGCACGTCATATGTGCTGATACATAGCCGTAATTTTGTCAAATAATTATACTTAGCTTCTTATGATTTTTCCTCTCTTTACCTGTACTCGCAGTCACTGCATGAATATTTCTTACAATCCCTTATTCTGTGAAACACCACGATCCACTGTTGTTCGGCGAGACACAAGTTGCATAAAGAAAGTCGAACATAATTAAAACTGAATGAAATTGAATTGCAAAAGGCATAGTATGATGACAAAGGAAGAGTTATTAGTGATGTGGGAATAAATGAAAATGAATGTATAAACAATGAGAATCAATAAGGAATTAATACCGACTTAGGTGGCTCAGAGCGTCAATTGATGTCACTGCAGTGCAGAGAGGTCCTAGCGTTTGAGTCCCGACAGTTGCAGAATTGTCGAATAGCTAGATAACTTGGTCGAATTGGTGTGCTATCTGGAGGAAAATTCTAGCTTCCGACTGCTCTCATCGGTAGTTTTTCGTGGTTTCTCCGATCAACACCAGGTGAATGCTGGAGTAGTGCCCTAAAAATGGGCTACGGACCGCGAGCTATTTTCCTTCTTTTTGGCCTGCATGTCCTATCAACACTCCTTAATTACACTTACACGCACTACACTACCACATACACTAGGACCTTAGAGCTTTCCCGACTAGATTGGAATCCTGCTGGTGGGAGTTACCTAGTTGATGTTTGAGTTCCCACATGCCGACGTGTAGGTCAACGACGAATCTTGCCATCCAGATTAATATATTAATATATTATATAATAATTAATAATATATAATAATTATAATAATAATAATATAATAATATATAATATAATATAATATAATATATATATAATATATATAATATATATAATATATATATATAATATAATATATAATATATAATATAATATAATAATAATATAATAATATATAATAATTATATAATAAATAATTAATATATTAATATATTATATAATAATTAATATATTATATAATAATATATTAATATATCCCGCGATAAATATATGTACTGTACTTAGCGATTTACGCGCTCGGAAACACTAATCAATCAATCGATCAATCAATCAATAAGGAATTAATGAATTCATCTGTCATTAAAGTAACTGAAAATTTAATTTTTATCTTATATTATTTAATCTGACACATAAACAGCCTAAGAATCCATACTTTTATATCATTATAGCATTACTTTACGAGCATTTGAATTTGAAAAGTCCCTTGAAAAATCCTTGAATTTTAAAATGAAAAACAAATACATTTTCAGTAAATCTCTTCACACTGTGGGATTCGTGAAAACGAAACAATTAACAATTATCCAAAAGAAAAACAAATAATATTGACACATGTGTATTAATCGATTACGGTAGGCACTGAATGTCTGATACAGACAAGACTAATTGCACTTATGAAAGTATTCGCAATAACCCCCGCAGAAATCTGTTAATTTCTTCCGTACTCTATGGTAATTATCCTATTGTTGTCACGTATAACGTCGACTTTAAGATGTCAAAATGGGGTTTGGTAAAGCTAGACCCTTATATTACTATATTTCACAAAAATGTTCACACCGTCGGAAGAAATCCATTCTGTACCAAAGACGCGTTTCAAAAATTCAATATTCAAACAGGTTTTCCCCCCGTTTCCTAAAAGTATGTAATTATGCGCTACATAATGTAGAGCATTAGTGGAGGCAAAAATCAAGTTTTATTTAGTCAAAAAAGTGTGTGTGACGTATGGGGAAGAAGATTATCTGCGCACGTTTTCTTGAGTTCCAGAGACCCTTCCCGTCATTTTAACTATAAATAGTTGAAAGGTGAGTAAAAGTTTAAACTAAATAAATAAAGATAAATTGTAAAAAATCGCTAGATTAGCAATATTTGAAAAATAGTAATTTTCGTTTCCAAATTATAGAAAACTTATTTCCATTGGTACACGAATTGCAAGTGTGATTTTTCTGCATTGCTAACAAAATAGTAACTCGCCCTTACCTCTTCTCCTACCATTACAAGCAAAAGGAGAGTTCTAACAGAACGTGCGTATAGTGAAGCTACATTTACGTCCAGAAGTAAAACAAGGGGCCATCTCAGCATTTGCTTAATGGATCAGGGAAACTGGACAAAAACCAGATCGAGATGGGGTATTACGATCCCATTGATTTAAAGTAATTTTTAAAATCATTTAATTATGACAGATATGCTTTTTTGGTCTCATTAGTACAACGTTTCGAGGATTGTTGTTCGTATTTTTCAACTACTGGTAAACATATTCTAACAGTAGAACATAAGATGTTACATATTTTATTTTTTGAAAGAGTTGAAGTTTACCTACATGAAATATTTAAACTGACTCATTGAGAGAGAAACGTCATATTTCAATTGAATACGCATTCGAATTTGCTCTTGAATATGCATTTGATATCTTAATTAGGAAAGTTGTGAGAGTATGGGTTAAAAATTGTTTCAGGGTTTTTAATTAGCACAAGATTAGGAAGTAAATTTTGAACATGCGGGTGTGCTAGCTTTACCGCATCTATTTTTGACATTTTAATTTCTGGATGCAAGAATTCTTCAGTGTTTATGAAACTGGGAGTGCTAACATTCGTAGCCTTTAAAACTGAAGGCCGAAGAAAGTTGGTTACACACACACACACATACGTAGCTGATCTTTCGACAAGCCTTTCACAAAAAAACGCTTCTCTATTGTACGACGAAGCCAAGAAAGAGCACGGCCGCTGGAGCTCCGACCGTTTTCTCCAAGTTTCAGAGTTGACCAGAAAACTCTTGCTCGCAAGTTGGCGAACTGTTAATTGGTATTCGGAGAGAGAATCCTGTAGACTACTGACGGAGTATCTATTTCGGTATTTCTACTCGCTCGATGTGAACGAAAATGATGGAGTCCTGTACATCCAGCTTCTTTATATTCTCTAAAACTCAAAGGTGTTCTCGTGAAATAATATAATGCTTTTACATCTTGATGATGATAATAATAAAAGTAATAATAATAATAATAATAATAATAATAATTATTATTATTATTATTATTATTATTATTATTATAAAACAGGTAGAAACTAGCTAGATAGCTAAGGCAAATTCAGCCGCTCTCTGGAGCAAAATTCTAACGCACGTGAGCTCTGATCGATAGATTCTCGTGGTTTCTCCAATTAATACCACACGAATTCCGGGCCAACACCTTAACAAACGGGTAATAGACCGCAAGCTATCTTTCCTTACAAATCTTTGGCCCCACCTCTCTTTCTCTTCCAGCACACACACACACACACACACACAACACACACACACGCGCGCGCGCGCGCACACACCTATATACATTACACTGCCACATGTGTTGGAAGACCAGTCGGGGTCTTGGAGCTCGTATCGACTGGGACGGTGACCTGCTAGCGGAGATACCTGAAGGGAGACACACCCTCAAGCAGACGTGTATGTCGGCGATGTATCTCACGTACCAGAGGGGGAGGAACACCACCGGCGCTCGAGATATAATGTGAACTTCACTAGTAGCCACAGCTGTTGACGCGCTCGGAAAAACAAAATAATCAATCAAAATATGAAGTAAATAATGTATGTCGATTTCTAGAAACACTGACTTAGACCCCTGTTGCCGAGAAAATCCACTTTGGTAATCTTGACGCTAAGAGTTCCGCAATATTTTCGATAAATTTAAATTAATAATTAAAGCATACACATTATATTGTTCAACGAAGCGGGATTCACTACATTCCAGTCTATAGATGAGATATGAACATTTTCTGTAACTTGTTTTTCATTTACAACTATTCAAATCATTGCGTTGGCATCGGGAGGTTGTAATGACATGGCACTGCCTTCGTCGCAGATAGACAATTTACACCATACAGGTGTCCAGATAAACCGCAATAAAATACACCGCCGTCGTTAAATAAACACCAAACTGATCTAATATACCCAAAGAAGCCTATTTATAATATATACCATTTAACTAGAAGATTGATAGACTTGGTAGACTCTGCAAGAGCTGTACTCCAATTTGGGTTTGCTGTACCAGACGAGAAGTCTAGTTGTAGACGATAATTTTGATTATTATGATTTTGATGGTAATGAAAATTATTATATTTTTTAAGGAATTTTATTGCCAACTTGGGGTTTATTTGGTGTTTTGTAAAAGAGAACATTTCAAGCGAGTCGTTCTAGGATCGTTCTCCACCTGCGAGGTGAGGCCTTATGTTGCACAAGGAAGCTTCAGGAGTATCGACCACAAGAAAACCTATTATTCGCCGGGACGTCGCATGACTCATTCCCTACAATCACATTAACACTATGTCATACAAATGAGACTTTCAGATGTTTGGTTTCTTGCATGATATCAACACGAAAACGTAACGGTACCATGATAACATTGACGTAGCGGTGACGCTTTAAATAAACTGCCAAAGAAATGACGTCAAGGAAAATTCAGTACATTTTAAAATTATTAATGCACCAAATGATTCATGTATGATTGATATTGAACCACACGTATTGTTACTAAACATTTCAGTATATTATTTTATAACTTAAATTACACACTTACGCGCATATTTTTATTATTTACCTCCTAACGTATAACAAAAGCCTAATGATTCTGAGAAAACGTCAATGAATTCTCACACCCAAGTATCGAAAACGTATCGTCTGTCTAATGGCACAGAAATGTGACGAATGTTAAGTGCACGATGCTATGTGAAGGATAGCTTAGCCTCATAAAGCTTTTAAAAGCCTACCAGATTTTCACCAATAAATGTTCTATTCTTACCATTTGATAAGTTTTTCCTATATATATAGATAATAAAATTGTGGAAAAACATGTTGTTATATGTAGTAAATTACTACCTTTCACACATTGCGCATTCAGAATATATGTTTTATGAGGCCTTAACACCGAAAAATTGGCTTACGATAAAACGTTCGTTTGTCCGACTATCCATGGTAAACGCTAGCGACTAAACCGTTCAGACGATTTTCTCTATACATTAGAGTCTCTATAATTCGAGTATCGATTGATCGAGTTTCCCATAAATACGAACTAAATACGATTTACCAAAAATTAATTAAAATAAATAAATAAAAATAAATAAATTTATTCTCGGAAAAATTGACATGAAAATTTTACTACATCTCTTTGTTATTGTTGTTAAACCGGTGCGGTAGCGTTGTTGTTATTACGTCCAATCGGTCAAACCACAATTAGTTTAGTTGTGCAGATTGCAGTTCGATTTGTTCGGTACTAGTAGGTGCAATTTAAGTCACCTTTGAAAGATTTTTTAAAATTTAGTTTATAGAATCGTCGTTTTGCATGATGGATTTTACAAAAGAAAAGGAATTTACAAAAGCAAAAAGAAATTTGTTCCATTTGCAGTGAAATAAAAAAAATATTCATATTTGGTCAGAACTTTCGGTTCATATTCACTGACCGATCATAGAAGCAACTTCAAGCGATATAGGACAACATAAATGTAGGTTCTCCATGCGTTTGGTTGAGCTCTCCTTTTGCTAGTAGTGGAAGCATTAGAGCCGACCACATTCATTGACATTTGCAGGAGTAGGGACAAAAGACAATTGGCATAATCAAAGCCTTTGACAGAGTATGACAACCAGGCCTGATATACAATCTCCAATCGATATCGTATTTCCCCTATCTACTACAAATTATAAAAAACTTCCTCACATACAACACATTTACGGTTACACTTGAAAATTTCCAATTCTAAAAAAATAATAGCACGACTACCTCAAGGACCACCCTTATTACCTATCCTTTTCAATCTTTGCACAGCAGACATTCACGCTACATTAGACACACACACAGCACAATTCGCTGACGACACCGAAATCTATTAAGTCCAGCTATTCAAATAACAAGAAACAAATTCCAATAGCATTTAAAAAACTAGAAATTGGTTCATTAAATGGAAAGCAAAACTTAACCCGACAAAATCTGCAATTTTTTTTCAATCAGGTCAGTTTCCACACCGCCCCATTTCATATAAACAATAACACAATCCCATGAATCCCACGATATAGTAAATGACTTCTTTTAACACGTTGTATAGTTAGAATCCCTGTTTTGAGGGACCTTGATACCTAAAGTCGATTGATGGCCAAACGCATCCGTCGTTCCGTCTGTCCGTCCGTCATTCCGTACGTCCGTCCGTCTGCCCGTTTTCTCTCAGCCTGTCTGTCTTTCAATCCATCCGTCACCGGTATACGCTATCGCATAAACTGTTCAGCCAATTTCCTTCAAAATTGATAATCAACAGTCGCATTAAATGAACTGGAGGTCCTCTGAGTTTGCAAAGCATATTTTCATTTTTGAGAATACTTTATATGAAGCCTCAAAATTTTCGAAATTTTCTCAAAAATGGCTCCAAATATTCTCAGATAGCACAAAGGACTCTGAAGTGCAAGTATCGTTTTCGTTGATATTCCTGAGTTGTCAAGTACATGAAATGTACGTATAAATATTTTTCGGCGTCTTCGTACTATTACAATATTAAAGTTAGAGATTAAATAAGATCATGGGCAATTTTCCAAATAATCTCAGTATTTTCCGTGTAATTTTGCACGAAATAAAGGAATTATTAATTTTTTAAAATAATTTTTGCTCAAAAAAAAGCTCAACATTTTTCTTTAAATTTTCCTCTCGTATGAATCAATAGACGGTAAAAAATTTGGTGCTAGAGTCATTTTTTGCTAAATATGTATTATCGAAAATTGCAAAATTGTAACATTTAAATTTACAAAATTTAAGATGGAGAATTTTGCCTTAATCAAAACCTGTTCTTAAATATCAGCTCTTTAAAAAAGATAATGTGCAATTTTTTGAACAAGCCAGTTGTTTTTACGTAATTTGTGCTTAAAATTTATGCAATTGTTTTTTAATCTCAAAAATGCTTTTAAATTTGTTCCATTTGTTTTCCCGGATAGAACAAAAAAGGCTTCAAAAAAATGGGGCAGATCTCATTTTGGTTGAACTCTGATTTTTTTTAAATTGCAAATTTAGAAATAATGCGAAAGAGTACGTGCTGCTGTAGCCCCACTAGTCGGCGTCGGAAGCCGGGCAATGGCTCGCCTCGCGTCGCGTCGTGCGAGCGCGGCGGAGACGCGCCTCCCCGGGGCGCTACGCGGCTGCGTGGGTGCCTGGGCGCAGCGGGCGCTGTGCGTACGGGGGTTCTGCGTGCGGGATCTGCGCGCACCGTCTGCGCCGAGGCGGCTCTCCCACGCGTTCTAGCTCATGACTTTTGTTGTTGAGTTGTTTTGTCGCGCGCTTCCACTTCGCGCCCCAGTCCCCGCCACTGCCCGTCCCCTTCGGACGATCGATCCGCGCTGCAGCCGCGCGCGCGCGTCGCCCGCCTTCCCTTCCCTTCCTTCCTTTCGCTGCCCCGCCCGCCCCGCCCCCGTGCCCATCCGCGAAGTATCGACGGCGTGACGCCAACCCCTCGAGTCCGCCCCCACCCCCCCCACCCCGCCCCGCCAGCTCGCTCGCCCCGCTCGCCGGTCACGCCACACACGCCGCGTTGGCGAGCGTCACACATCCCCTTCCAGAAGGGAAACGGCACAACTTCTATTGCGTAGTTCAGTGCTGAAAGCCTTATACTGTGTTGGAATTGAATTACGATCCTAGCGTCACATGCATTTTAAATTCAATTTAATATGTACTTCCTATGCAAATGAAATCAAATGCAATTCTCCCTCTTTTTTTTACTACCTAAGTTTTTTTATGAATTGCCTTCCTAGTTGCATATCACCATTAAAAGATATGTTTCAGAGAATATTTTTAGAATCTAGTCCCTTTTGTTTCCATACATAGTCTTATTTCCAATACGCAAACATTCTATCTATTTCTTCTGCGAATACTGATTGAGATAAAATTATTGACGTGTGCGAACAGACGAATAGATAACAGCGGTATCCCAGCGAGCGATAAGCAGCGAGGCATTCCACGACGCGGCGCAGCGAACTCTACCTGACGCAGCGGGCCCAACAGGCTGCACGACCCTCCGCTCATGGCTTCCAAATTGGTTCGGGAATTTTAGATCTCGTCCCTGCCGGACGCCATCGTGCGCATTCCATCAAATATTCAAGCCAATAGTTATTTTTATTTTAAAAGCATGAAGTTGTTGCTTTTTTTGTCGATTGAGATTGGAGGTATTTTTAGTCGAGATCGATATGTCGAGGCAAAAACAATCCGGATCGTGCAAGAAACAATATTTTCGCCGATGCAATATAAACAATTTTTTTCTACGATCGTATAAAAATGATTCTATTTTGAACCACTGTTTCCTGTCTACTCGTAGTTATCGAAACAAATACCGAACTTCGTTCGCCAATATAATGCGAAATGGCCTTTTTACGCGGTGACGCCACGTGCTTCAGCCGTCTTCACAAAAGGATCAACTTTACGCACGCGTAGCAGTGCATAAAATCCCTCGCTTTATACTTGTACAAAAATATCGTAGCGTAAGTACTTTTGGGGTCCAGCTGACGCTTCACTACACATTACCGACTTGGCGACGTGGCTCAGGCCATTGCCCTGCGCAATTTACATAAAACAATCTTGAGTTTCTGCATCGCATAATTTCCAATATATTTTATGACGAAAATGGCGTAAAAAATGGTGGCAGCTGAGAACAGAAAGACAAAGAAATTGGAAATGTAAGGCGACACCTCTTGCGCCACCATTCGTTTCACATTGACTGCCTCGAAATTTCACTAAACCGAACGCACACGTTTTAACATTCCACCTTCCTCGAAACCGCATTAGCAATAAAAATCACCATCTGTAACTCTTGTCTCTATTTTCCTGTTACTTAAATAATAACAATTTCTTTTGTATTTTTTCTTGCACACTACGTACATTAGAAAACTCTGCGCATGATCAACATTACTCTAGAAGACGATAATTTAGACCAGTCGGAAAATGTTTAGTGAAATTTTTTCTTCCAAATATTTCATATGGGTAAAATGTGTTACGATGTTGTTGAAGTGTGGAGAAAAGAACTAAACAAAACGGAATTTGGATGTTTAATTATGTGTTTGGGTTAAAATTGTGGGAGAACCAGTTTTAAAATAATTCATATTGTGGAAGACTTACAATCTACTAATCCAAGTATCAGCTCATACTAGACTACATTTGACGACGGGACTCACAGTACACTTCAATAGGTTTATTCTAGGTTGCTGAAAATGTTTAAGGCTGCATGTAGAGGATACCTATTTTTATTCGAATTTGGCGTTTTGTATATTTACCCAGATGAAGATTTCTCCTTTCATTGGCCAGGTGGAGGGTTGAATAAAAGATATTGGTAAGATAGGCTTTATTTAAGGGAATTTGTTTGATGTTAAATTCAATGTAGTAGTCAGCATTATATTATAATATATTATAGAGTTGTCTTGGGGTTCAGAGAATCAGGGAGTAGGGAAAATTGTCAAAACATTATTGAAATGGGGTCATTGGGGCCAGAAGCTGAGCCGCAATACTTGTTGCAGGCATATTTTGTACTTGAGAATTATACAAATATTCCAAATGTTAACTAATACTTTTCACGAGTGAATTGTTTGTAGTGAGCTGTTGGTATGATATTGGCACCTGATGAATATGATTACTACGTCGAGCGTTAGAGTTATAGACATCTTTATTTGTTGAAATATCTTCTCGACCTTTACTAAATCATGGGGAGAATTGTATTCTGTGCACGTTTTCCTAAATTTTTCAGATCTCTCTCCTAACCCGTATAATTTGTTGCGTCTTTTCCGCAACACACATCTTAGTCCTTTTCGGCATTGAGCCAATTATATCTTAAATAACCCTCGCATGATCAACATTAAGTTTTGTCTTTTGTCTCGTAACGTCGCAGACAATCAATGCCATTTCTCTCTTTGGTCAGGGGCTCGCCGACATTAGTAACTGGAATTCTCAGATGGTCACCCACCTAGGAATCCGTGGTGTTTCGATTTGCTTAAGTTCCGTGACTTGACGTAATATAGTTAAGCAATTCAGCTAACGACGCCGGGAGACCGATGTCGTCGGGATTTACCTTCTGCCTCGTGCAGTTTCAACGTCAGAGTAATGCTGCTGTTGCTGCTACAAAGCTACTAAACGATATACAAATACATATTAAAATATTAATACAGGTGGAAACAAGTGTGTTTGGCAAGACTTGAGAAGAAAGTATTCGCTCCCGTATAATAAAAACTATTTGTAAAGGTAAATCAGCTCTTGGCTTTTATCCCTCATCGTGCCCACTCGTGGAGCAATCGACTTACTGCCGCGAGAACATGGAAAACGTTCATTTGAATAACTATATTCCCCACTGAACTCTAGAAAACGTAAACAAATAGTAAAGTTACATTTATACCCAAAAGCAAAACAAGGGGCCACCCTAGCATTTGTTCAAAGAGTGGGAGAAACTGGACGAAAAACCTAATCGAGATGGGAGTCACTGACCCAGATAGTGAAGAATTACATTTATTTAAAATTTATTTACAGTCGCATCAACTGCGAAGTTATTTCTGTAATTTTACAATAAGGTGGTTGAAAATATGTCACTACATGTCATAATAATGAACACAGTACATATACTGAAAAACAGTATTACAGAGTTGACGGGTATATAATGGCACAAGACTCACAAACATTTAAATCAGCAGAATATTAATTTTTAGATTACCGAGTGTTTCGATTATCACTGAAAAAAGTTTCAAAAAAATTAATAAATATACAATTATTAAAATAAACAAATAATTAACTGATTTTAATCATGAAGCAATACTCCATTCTAAAGAAGACCAAGAAAGAATAATTGCATTTTGTAAAGTCATCAATACATTTCTGGACATTTAATTCAATGGATACATATCAATTGTCACTATTTTTAATTGTTACTACTTTAAGATGATGTAATTTATACTGTTGTATTTTTCTACTGATCTGCTGTATTTGTAACAGAAATAGTTGCTAATAACCACGTTGTTGATGCGTCTACAAATTAACAAAAAAAAGTTCCAGAAATAAACTCTGAGTCCACAATGTTTGTGAAACGACTGATGTCTATTGGGCTTAAGACACTTTACGAGGTCAGTCGAAATTCTCGAAAAACATTGATTAAAGAGACCAGCTACGGTTGCCTTACGGTTCATCTTTTAAAACATTTTCTTCAAGACTTCTACTTTAGGCGATCGTAGTTTTACTACATAGGTTTTATTTTGTTGTGGCTTCAAAATATCCCGATCGTATTTCATGGTTTTATCCTACCTTATGCCTTTTCTTAACAATGATTTGTGTTTTTGGATGTACAGATTAAAATCATGAGATACGTTAAGATGCTTAGAAATAAAATATATAAATCGAAGAATTATCATTTCTAGAGTAGATACAAGAGCCTCTGTATGCACAACCCTTGTTAGGTTCCCTTTACCTGAAACAATGGCCTACCAGAAAAAAAATTGGAATTTGGAAAATTATAAGTTCATTACGAGATAACCAATATTCTCGTCAATTTGATTTAAATCGCCTTGAAAAATCGCCTTTATTTGAACGAGGCTGGACGTTATGGGGCAATATGTATGTTATGTTAGGACGGGACTTAGTAATTTTTTACACGTTTTTCTGGTCCGCCAACCTTTTTGTTATTCTACATAATTCTCGCTAAATTCTGTAGTTTTTCACGTTATGTAATTGCGTATGTAAATGGTCTACAAATCTTCAATGTGAATAGCAGTTAATAAAAAAGCGAAAACTGTAGTGTTATCTGTGATACGTATTTGATTGATACAATCAATCTATTTTACGATTCAATTTTATTTAAAGTGTCAGTTGAAAAGGATTTCGGATCACGACGAGCATGAATGAAAATATTCCCAAGAATATACAAAATAAGATAAAGAGACCAGAGACGTAGCTACGTGTAAGGAGCCCCGGTGCAGAGGGTTCAAATGAACCCGCTATTGCCACTGCCCTTATATTTTCTGGAGGACGCCATGTCCTCAATCGAGAACCTTGGTTTCAGGGTCCCGGCGCCGGTGACACCAGCCTAGCTACGCTGAAGAACAAACAGTGCAACGAACAAAAAATAGTTTGACGTATCATGATAATTCGTGGCGAAGAATATCGTTAATGATGTTAACGGAATTTTTTTAATGGCACTTCTAATGAACATGGTATGCCCATTTTATTTTAGGCAACGTTTTATAATAGTGAGGGGTTTGTTTTAAAATGCCCTCCCGTGATGTACCTCAAAATTAAAAAAAAAATCAGTTTATTTTAATTTCAGCACTCGAAATGGAAAGTACTACACGCCTTCACCGGACCGAAAAATGTTATTTTGCCGTACGCGTACCGCAAAGAAGTCACGAACATAAAACAACAGGTTTCTGCAAAGTAAACAAAACGTAAATATGTGTATTCTAGCGGCCTACCAGGTGCAGTTCCGGGCGGGGGCTTCCAGAGCGCGCTATCGGATTCCGCTCTCCTCGTGGAGCTGGACGACGTAACGCCCCTCCCCGGCACCCATCTGCTGGACGTAAGAGCATCGATGTATATCCCCCGGCCTCTTTCCCTCTTTTCTCGGCCGAGGACGTGATTCCTCGGCTCTCTTTTGTCGAGCTTCCCAGCTGAGGATGTGACACATCTTTTCTTGAAAAAAATAAAACGACATATCGTGTTACGTAGAATGAACTTGGCTCCATTGTGTTGGCGAGACCACCTGGCTGCTCTGACCTCTCTCTTTCTCTCTCTCAACAGACACGTTTCAGGGCGTTTCCGATGGGGTTGCTGACACGAGCAGGACTCTGCTTCGGCGGATTAGGTCATAAGAGTAGAGGGGGGAAAAGGGTAAACAATATGACTGATTATAGGGTGGACGACCACATCAACTTTCCAGATTTCTGATACCCATGACAGAGATCGGCTACAACTCCTGAAACACGCTTCAAATCTCGCTCAATTTGTTGTAGAATGCCTTATAGAAGAAAAATCCTTTCATTTAGCCACGGCTCAATTCCTTCATCAATATCATCACCACCACTGCAACCACCATCATGATATGGTTGCGTAGGCTTCCGCGGCCGGAGTTTATGTTGGCTGGGCTATCCGGGACAAGCCGCGTCGATGTCATGGTGGCAAACGTTTCGGCCAGCGTATTGTGGCCTCACGCTCTGAAGAAGGCCACAATACGCTGGCCGAAACGTTAGCTACCATGACATCGACGCGGCTTGTCCCGGATAGCCCAGCCAACACCATCATGATAACTCTACTAATAATTCGTATTACATATGTACGTTGAAGGCAAAGAAAATTACAAAACCATACCGAAAAAATTGGCGTCCAATGAATCATTCTCGTATGTTTTCTATCGTATGTCAGATTCTCACAGACGTTTTCTTTCTTAATATTTATCAGTCCTTTTTTTAAATTTAGGACAACTATAATAAATGCATCCAGAATTTTATATCATTATTTTATTCTCTGAAATCGGACGTTTCGGAGAATATTCTGTTCCTTCATCAGGTATAACTGATAATGTAATTGTAACATTAGATCAGAATCAAGAAGCCAAAACTTATATTCACAATATACGTTAAAGGAAGGAAGAACATAAAGGTTACAAAAATTTGTAACTAAACCTAAACTCAATTTAATATCAATAAAATTATGATTTAAAATTTACTCGGATTATCTAAAATAAAAAAAGGGACTGAAAATGTTTTAAAAAGCATTATAATAGTGTCAACTAATTTAAAACTTGAAACTTATTAAATTTTCTTTTTACAAGTCTTCATTTTATAATACCTTATGTCAATCTGCAATAGATTTGCAAACAGAATGTTCCTCATTCCTCTAGCGCGAGATATCTGTGCACTCGACGACCGTTAAAGTTAGCACCGCCGCCTCGTTCCGAAACGTAATTTGACATCTGTTGGTTGGCATAATCACCGCCGCGCAACGGACGCTCACCAGAAGAAATGCGTGCATTCGCAAGTCGTAATAAACCTTTGAAAGTCAAATCTATTCGTTTTAGGGCTGAAAAAACGTATACCGCTTGTGCAACGTAGTTCAACGTAAATATAACGTACACCGTTATTACACGATATGAATGTCTAAGAAGCTACAACGTCCGTCAGGAACAACGTGCGCATTCTAACGACTAACGTCCGTTCGCTGCTACGCGACGGACGTCACAACAGCGCTCTAGTGTGCCATAATCCGTATACTTATTGCGGCGATCGTCCGTCATTTGACGCTCGTGTACCACTAAGCCAAAGCGCGAACGAGTCACATGAGAACAGAGATATTGCGCATGTGCAGTAGCTCCATCCACACCTACAACAACTGTTCAAAAAACATCAAGATTGTAAGGAAGGGAATGTAATCGCCCAGAATTTTGTTTTAGCTGCCATAATAATTTGTTACAAAGGTTTTCTTGTGTGCTTTCTTAAACGAAATTGAATTTAAAAAAGAAAGTGAATTTACTTTTTTCTGTCCCGTGGCTGCCTGTCGAAAAGCTAGGAATACAATGCTTTTTGAATGGCGTTCAGTGTAGCCGTCTCCGTCCTCTGTGACATGAGACGCGTGCACATATCCCTCGCGCGCAGTCGACTATTTTTATTTCTGCTTAACAGTTGGGCCTCGGAAGATGCAGCGTTGATTCCTTTGTCCTTCACTGCCCTTGCTTCGTGCACGCTGCATCGTCTTTTGCGGGCAATCAAAAGCGAATATTATATTTAAGTTATTTTTCAGACCATAATATCTTCTGTCTGGATACTTTTAATGAGGTGAAATTTTGTTTTGGGGTCATAAAAGCGGGAAAGAAGTGCTCAGCTATTATGGCGGCTCTGTCTCCTTAATTCTTTCCGAGTCGGTGAGGGTAGATTAACTCACTGGAAAAACTGCTGTTATTGCGTGTCACTGGAAAACCACTGTTGGTGTGTCGTGGCTCTTAAACTTCAAGCACGAAGAAGTTTGGTGCAACCTCGAGTGTTGGATTGGATTTATCGTAGTAATAGTTGCATAATTACTTCAATTTAAAATAAGTATTCCTCTTATCAGTTTTATATTGTTCGTCTAGGTGCTCTCAGAGGGGATTCAAGAAAAACAAAATATTCCCCAAAACACTCTACAATCTATATTCTCTCATTTTAATATAATTCAATTCTTGTTTCTGGTAAAGATGAAACTAAAAAACTGAAAATAGGAAATCGGCGTACATTTAGATAGCGTTTGCCAAATGCGCGCGCACTGAGTTGACTGTCGACCAGACATGTGTATGCGAGTCAGAGATGAAATGGTACTGGTAAGCAACCCGCAAAACCAATTGAAATTTTCTCTAACTGAAAATTATTTTCGAAATTATAAGCGTTTCCACTTATCCTCTTAGGTTACCCCCGGAGACATTAGAGAGCAATTATGGCTTGATCAGGTCATAAACGGTCAAGAATCTTGAACGCTGGATGGATGCGAACAAGCATACCCAAAGCCAACCACATTAACCTTCTTTGCGGTCGCGCTGTCGGATCATTAGTATACAATTACATTAAGCAACAGTACCACTCGAGATATCGATTGTCAGAACTATGCTTGGCTCATGTTTACTCCGATAATTGATGTTTTGCAATATACGAGTACATTTATGCTGTCCCGCCCCAAACTTTAATATGACCTGCCAAAGCCCAACGCACGATGGGCACGATAGGCCTACCAATTACAACGCGCAGGGGCGGCGTCGTGTGCCGAATCACGTAACTACGCTCCGTGAAGTCACGGAAGTTAAGCGAGTTGAGACACCGTGGATTCCTAGTCGGGTGACTATCTCGGAATTCCGATTACTAACGGTGGCGAGCCACAGCTGTAAGTAATAAAGGCACTGACTGCGTCGTGACGAGACAAAAGACCAAAACTTCACGGAGGATTACTCCGCGATGCCAAAGAAGGGCTTACAGATGTATTGCGAAGACGTAACAAATTATAAAATTAGGGGCACATAATTACGACCCCTCGAAGGTAAGATATAGCTACGCCACTGATCGACATAGTCTGTGTGGTCTTGTCAGAAACTTTACCTTTTTAGTCTCTTTGGGCATCTTCTTAAACCTTTCAGTCCTATTGAAACTTTTCAAACAATGGCTCATATCCAATTTCCGCAACACCTCCATATATATCGTACGATCAAACAAATAAATAAAGAGTAACTCCTTAGTAACTTAGTATCTATATTTGTACGCTAATGAAGTACATTATGAACGTGTAGCATAAACGTTTTTCCAACCAAACCGAGTCAAACACGAAGGCCGACAAAACTGGTCCCTACGTGTTTTGTTCATATTCAGGGCTCGATGACTTTAATCTTCGGAAATAAAAAATGTTATTGTGCATTTATTCGAAACATTATATTGGAGGTCAGATATATCGTTCTTTTCACTGCATCTTAACAAATGAGCTTTCATTACGAAAAAAGAACGTAATGGAAGAAACAGAAACTATCCTGTGGAAACTATAGTGTTGATGATATTCATCCTGAAATAGCCATATAATTTAAAGGGCCTGATGCAGACTACTCGCAAGAGAAATTTGCGAATGATAAACATTTTACGAGGGAGCAGGAATGCGATTTGGCGAGACTGCACATGCTGTGAAAACTCCGATCACGGAAGCAGCGATTGTTCTCCAATTGTGATGTCTATTTCGTGATCCAATGAATTTGGATGGGTTTATGTTGTTTTTACTTTCTTGCTTTACTTAGTAAGAAGAGAAACTATTGTAATCGTGCGCCGGAAAATAGGGACTTTTCGACAGACAAACTCTTGTTGCCGTGCCACGGTAACGACAAAATCGATAAATCATGTTCTCGTAAATAGTAAACTACTTCCTCTAATATGTATTGTAGGCAGAATCAATTTCTATAGGTCCTTACAAACTTTTAAAAGTGTGGATAGCTTTCGCGTAATTTTGCATAGAAGGAAGAAAGCGAACATTATTCTCACGAATGAACGGTGAAGGCGAGAGCGATGGCAAGATTGAGGATGAGAGAGACATGGGATAGGGGATGAGTAGGGGCAGGGCGAGGAAGAGGCCCAGAGTGCATTGGTGAGGGCGAGGGAGAGTCTGAAGGTGGTGACGAGACCAAAGGGGGGAGGCACAGGCGAAGATTGAAGAGAAGGAGGGTGGAGTTGCCGTGGAGTCTGGGCGGGGCGGGCGGGCAACGGCGCTTGCGGAAGCGGAAGGGTGTGGGCGGGGCGGGGCGGGGCGGGGCGGGGCGGGCGGGCGGGGCGGGGCGGGGCGGGGCGGGGCGGGGCGGGGCGGGGCGGGAGGCGAAAGTGGCTCGGAGCATGATAGAGCGCCTCGCGAACGCTCTGGGCAGTTCACCGCTAAGCCCCTACGCCCGCGGGGCGATAGCCTGCCACGAAAGGCGCGGTTCGTCATCGAGCAGCCTGTTTCCGCAGCCCCCCTCCCCCCCCCCCCGATAGTCGCCTGCGCCGGGGCAGCAGTCTTTCCAGACCTCGGCGCCGTTCGGCTACCAGAGTTGAACTTTCGTCATAATCATTAATAATACACCTTTATATTCTTTTTCAACTTCGACAAAGATGGTGATGTTAAAATTACTCAAACCTTCGCGCTTTTAAATTCCCTATGCGTTTTGTTTAATTCAATGACATTACCATTGCCTTGAATCAACCCTTTACCATATGTTTTATTGTACAGCCGCAATTCTTACGTGATATAGCTATTCCGCTATGCGTGTTCGCGCTGCCAGGGAAACATCGATGCCATTTACCACCAACATTTTTGCACAGTCACTCACTACTAGTGGAGCCCCGCTACATTTTGTAGCATATTATGTTTACATCTCTGCTAAGACACAATACCGTGTGTTCATTTTAAATATATAAATTAGATCCAAATATTAAACTATTTTGTAATTTATATTTTGACATTTTCCCTTGTTTCTACATCATACTGGGACCTTTCATAGATACTTTTTGGAAATGTCGTCGGGGCCTTCGTGTGTGTGTGTGGCTGTGCACACCGGTCGCCGTCTCGCGTCCTTCTGGCCGCGCAGCCCCTGCGCTCGCGCATCGATCCGAGAAGCTTTCGTCGCCCCTCCCCCGTCCTGCGCCCTCATCGCCCTGCCTGCTCCCTCCCCACCCAACGGGTGCGCCCTGCCCGTACTTCCTGCTCTACTCGCCCCGCCCCGCCCCGCCCGCCCCGCCCCGCCCGCCCGGCCGCCGCCCGCCGCCCCGCCCCGCCGCCCGCCACTCCGCTCCGCTTCATGCCATTCTCGTCCGTGGCGCTGGGATTGTCGCCGGCGCTGGTTCTATTTCCGAAGGACGTTTCAAAGACCAGTGACCCTGCAGGGCGGTGCATGACAGAGCAGGGCGGTGCAGGGCGGAGCAGGGCAGTGCAGAGCGGCGCGGAATCAAACAGAGAGATGAAGAAGAGGAGTAGTTGTCCTACCCGCTTTCCCCGTCACACCAAGTAAACGCGCTCCTCTTCCCGCCTCGAACTCACAAGAGACTCTACACAATGCCTCAAATTATGGAGGAACGCTCCAGCAGTTATTTATTTACATGAATTTAACAATGATTATCATTAAACAGTTGATTATTTAACGTTGAAAACCGAATAAAAACGTGTGACGCACTATGGGGGAAATTGTATTCTGTGTTTTGGCAAGAATTAATGGAAAATATTAGCTCCTGTGTAATAAAACTACCGATTTCAGCTATTGCCTCTCATCGTGCCCATCGATTAGAAATCGACTTACTGCCGCGAACACCTAGAGAACGATAATTTGAATATTCCCCACATAAATCTAAAAGACGTGCGCAGATAGTGAAGTCCCTTTTATGACAAGAAGCAAAACAAAGGTTCACCTCTGCAGTTGCAGAAGGATCAGAGACACGGGACGAAAAACCAGATTGAGATGGGGGTCATTAACCCAGAAGCTGAGATACAATACCTGCTATAATAATACAGTCCACATGGTAACTAATATATTAAATGTCATAGGGGGTATTCAGGAGAAATAGGTGAAGTGGCACTTTACTAATTATTTGTACAAGAATTATATTTTAAATTTTTGTTTCTTATCACATATGTCGTAATGTATGTTGGTTTTAATAGAAATGTAAGAATATTTTTGAATGGCGCGCAGCGAAACTAATGCGCAGTTAAAACGCACGAAGGAGCCGGATAAGTGCTCAACCGACCTCGCCGGCCGTTGAAGTGAAGTAAGCCGACTTTTAATGCGTCTCAACCTTCGGGGGTGCGGCTTGCCTCGGTGGTTGCTTTAACCGGCGACAACAGTGTAGACCCTACGCCGCTGATATCATGCTGGTGCAGTAGATGCCAAGGAAATTCGATTTTTCTTCCAGTATGGAATTCGTTCGTATCGCCCTTCTTTAATCCTGCAGTGCTATTTCATGTATGTATTATATGTAGTTTATTAGAAACGCCATTTCCACCTTGAAAAGATGGGTTAAGTAAAATAAGTTAATCGCATGCATTTCCAACTGAATGATTTTGTACAAACAGAATAGGCAACGTCTGATTATTTATGTTCAGGTAGTGATATGACAGATACAAATGATACACAGGTGTCTCGAGGATTGTTGAGGAATAATGTAATTCAGAATAAAATTCTTCTGCAGTTAATAAAGATGCAGATGAATGAAGACATCACAGGCAAGTCCGCAGTATTAAAGGACAGAAGGGTTGATTTGATATACAAGTAATCAGCGATTTCAATTATGAAGATAAGCGCGTGTAAATTTATATTTCCCTATTAGCTCTTCTTTCAACTTCAAAGCCACGAGCCGCCTCAGAAATGTATATTTTTTAAATCAATATTACTTTTCTGTTTACTTTTGTGTTTATGTTCCATATAGTCTCTAATTGTATAGAATCAGTTCAGTAGCGGATAGGATTTAGTTGACACCTAAACTTGTGTATCTCTTTAAATCGTTTAAGGTCAGCTGGCAATGTGTTGTAAACTGATGTACATGGGTTGAATGTGAATATTTAGTAAGTTCTTGATCCTTGCCTGATGAATATGATGTATATTTCACGTCGAGAGTTATAGACATCTGCATTCATGCCTCTTTGCGTGGCTTAGGAACAGCGTGCTAGCTTTCTGTGGTACGATCTCGTATTCAATTCTCAGTCGGTGCAAAAATGGAGTTGTAGCATTCTAATACAATCGTCTGAATTTATAGAGCTTTGTGACGTAATAAAAGCTGAGGTAGGTCACGTATGCTATGTGACGTTGATGGAAATACGTCACAGTCGCGATATGTCTCCCTTACGCAAGGCGAGGATAATAAAAATAGAGCCAAGGTCAATGGTTCCGAAAAGTTTGCTTTCCTTACGCAGCAATTCTTTAATACAACTGCTTCACAATACTTCACCGTAAATACATAAAATATTTTGGCTTAAAAGTAAATGTATTGATTGAAAATGAAGAACACAATATGGAGCACAAATTCAAAACAGTTCGATACGCCGTCCTTGTAACGTTTAAAGCAACAGAATCGTCACAGAAAAATAATTAATGATTCTGTAATTAAATTAAAACAGTAATTAAATGAATACGCAGAATAAATACAACACTTGATAGATTTTGACGGAATCACCAACTTCCGTAAAAATGTTTGTTACCTTTTACAATTCGTAATTGTAATTTCCTTTGGGAGATTTGTTGTCCAGTAGTTAAAGAAAGAATCGTTCATTCCATTGCTAAGGGAAATAAGTTGAAAAATGCCATGAGATGGTAGTAACAAGGAATTTACAATAGCTTTTTAAAAAATTTAGTTTCCCCATCTTAAATTTTCTCGTTAGTGATCTAAATTGCTATAAAAATTGAAGTGTAGTGGAAACATCGCCCGTCTTCGGCCTTCGGTTCTCCTTCTTGATCGAATCTGACCTAGAATTGGGATCGCTGTGTTCACATATCCATGATTTCCAAACCAATGCATCCTTCACATATGTGTCGGCAGTATCACATCTCTATTTATCTCTATCCTCATCTCACGTTCATTTTTTTCTTCTTTAAGTATTTTAAAATAACAGAGCTTCTTCGCCTTTAGTACGATATATTTTGTCCTAAATGATCCGTCTCAATACAAAAATAAATTTCATTTTCGCATTCATCTTAACGAAAGTTTTCTCTTTTTTCGCGTCTAAGCACCAGAGTTCACAATATCATCAGTACATGTGGAATATGTCAAGACTAAAACTAGTTGGCGACGTGTTTTTTTTTTCTTCCCCGGAGTTATTTTTTCTGTGCATCTCGCCACATCTCGCCGCAGGCACGTCATCGGTCTCGTCATTTCACTTGTCACTTGTCTCTGAATACTCCCACATTTATCTTGCGGCTTCAAAAATCATTTCTAGTGGCGGACCCTTGCAGTCCAACTGCGAATAATCACTGATATTGATATCTCCGAAATTAAGACATACGATCAAAAAACCTAGGAAATAGTGTATTATGATTAACATTTGTTGTACTGTTATAATATGTTAGCTAGTTGCATTTCGTCATTTGTAAGTCATTAAAAATGAATAATTTCACAAAAGTTGACAGAAGCGAAAACATTTTGCTTTTTTTAAAACTCTCATGAGGTAAAATGCGTGACCGAATTCGTCGACACAATACGCATAAGCAAGCCAACTCTCCACGAAAGCAATTCACATGCAAATTTCACTCAATTTCACTCACAATTGTCCTTTTCTTTAATACGAGAATTCCCAGCACAGACATTGATCACGAATACGCGCTGAAATAAACGAGTCAAGGCAGAAAAGCACGAGAATACTTTTATTGGAAGCCATCACAAAGACTCCGAGTTCACAATAAAATCCGGATGTCACCTCAATATGGTACTCAACCGCAAACCGCACGGACGAGTTTTAATTAGTTTATAATTCCCAAGTACAAATATTTCAAGATTTAAAAACTGAACATCCTTTCTACTCATAATTATTGTTTTGTTAGAGCATAAAAGTTTTTCAAATCAGCTAAATGGGACAGTGAATCATAATAGTCGCTCTCGGAGAGACGTTACTCCCCATGCTCGTTAAAAGTTTTTCGAGAACTTTTGCTGCTGGTGTTTGTGACGATCGGTTTCTCGG
Source organism: Gryllus bimaculatus (assembly GCA_017312745.1). Classification (NCBI taxonomy): domain Eukaryota; kingdom Metazoa; phylum Arthropoda; class Insecta; order Orthoptera; family Gryllidae; genus Gryllus; species Gryllus bimaculatus. The sequence continues at coordinate 2,367,710 of BOPP01000115.1, forward strand.
AGAAGGAATTGAATAGGAAAGGGCGAGGTCAGGATCAGAGGGAAAAAGGTGGAGATATTTACGTCGACAGTGCACGTGACACGCTGTTTTTGGGAGGATAAAACAATGATTTTGCGCTCCTTTGTGCCGTATTACTTTGGCTTTCTATTTAATTCCAGTCAATATTAGGTATTGAAATAATTCCTTCCTTCCTTGACGTAACGTGCTTCGTAAGAGGTCTTCGGAGAGCATAAAGCAACGAGCACGAGGGGAAGTCGGAGAGGGGAGCGGGGATCGAGTGGATATTTAGTGATTCCAGACGTGTCATCTTTGTTCATTGGTCCTGTATATGTGGTGCATGCTACCTCCCAGAAGGTGCGGTGTTCTAATCCCGCTAAAAAGAGATATCCGGTGCCGACGTATACGTCCGCTTGAGGTTTCCCTCTCCAGTTATCTCCCAAGGTAGGGCACAGTTCCAGCCCCAATAAGCTGTATGCTCGCGTCTCTTCTCCCAGTATTAGTGTAGTGAAGTGTGAGTAAATGTGTCTGAGTAAGGGGAGAAACAGATTGCGCCCGGTCTATGGTCTATCCCAACCAGCAAAAGGAGAGTTCAACAAAAGTATAGTGAAGCTACATTTATCTCCAGAAGTAAAAGAAAGTCATTTCAGCATTTGGTCAATGAATCAGGGTAACTGGACGAAATCGAGATGGAGATCATTGACCCAGACGCTGAAGTACATTATTTGTTATAGGCATGTTAATTATTTTTAAAACTATAGAATACACATGTAAACTAATGCATTATATATCATTGTTGAAAGAAATATTTTTATTCTTTTTGATTGTACAGTATCTAATTGTATAGAAACATTTATGAAGCAGAAACAATTTTTTGACATGCGTTTACACAAGTGTATCGCTTTTAATTGTTTAATGTCATCTGGCTGTGGATTTGTAATATACTTTTATTATACGTGGATTGCCAGTAGTGAGCTGTTGTACGTTAATGTTAAGTAAAAATATATATTTTAAATAGATCGCGCTGTACGGCTCTCTGGCTAAATTAAATTTTATTTGAAAGAAGTTGAACATTATGATGTATTATTCGAATCTTTTGAAAGCACCTAGACGGATATTTTTCTGCTGGATCTGTATGCAGTTGCTATTTATTAATCTCATTTTACCTCGAGTGCGTGTGTCGAATGAAATTTGCCAGCAGTGACAGGGGAAGAGAAAGGTGGGACAACATGAGAGGAATGAATAATGAGAGTGTGAGTACAAGGATTAGGTTCATAGGATAATGTGATAGGGTCCGAAGGGAGCTCGGAAGATAGAAGATAACTAGGTGGATGGGGATGGGTCTTGGGCAGGACACTACCGAGGTTGTGAAAGGATGTGCTTTGCAAGCTCGCTAGCGAGTGCATATTTTCCGGCAACGTTTGGTGAAGACATTGGAGGTGTTTTCCTACGACAAACGAAAGCTCAAATAATTATTTAAATTATAATTTAACCCTTGTGTTTCTCAGGTGCAAATGTAAATGGTTGTTTGCGTGTCTAATTGCTTTGCACAGTGTTGTTTTGTTGAACCAGAAGGACAGAATTGAGACTATAATGTTCGTGTTTGGGGCGGCACGTTGAAGTTTGCCAATACGTTAGCCATTCAGTTAATTCGTTCTGCTCTCGTATAATGACAATATCCCATTTGGTAAGAGTTTTTGTGTGGGGATCCAACTCAGTGGCAGCCGTGTTTGAATGAGCGGGAGACGCCGCGTCCTAGGCACAAATGTCGTTACACTGTGACCTTCCTCAGGGCGAAATGCGTCCTAAGGAATTTTTAGCACATCGCCCTGAGGAAGATTGCAGCATGACAGCCGAAACGTTGACATCTGATTCTTGGAGGAGGCGTCATCCTGACAGCCAAGTTTTGTGTCCCTACACGTTCGTTAACGCTTGCAATATTTTTATTTCTGAAGAAAAACAAATAAAAAAATTATATTCCACATGTGTGCGAACCTGGATTGCCGAGGGGGGTAAGAGCATGTACCAATTAATGTCACTACTGCGATTAGACGAATTTGGAACTCTTGCTAATCTTACGCACTTATTCCGTGAACAATGTTTCTTAGAAACCGAGGTAAAAACTTACATTAATCTAACGACACCGGAAAACTATTTATTTTGTAGCTTCTTTCTAGTTCAGGAATACGCCTCAACCGACCACAAATCTCGTCGATAATAAGTACAACATTGCCGGTCATTCGTATTTTGTTATGTAGTCTTAAAATATCTTCAGAACTCAATGCATCACCTGTGAGATAGCACAGAGCATATTGCCGACTCATAACAAAATCATTATAGTGACATTTGCCGAAAATAAATCCAAATCACAATGTTAATTAATGTTAAGCAGTGAGACATTGCTTCAAATACATTTGGGGAAATTTCACATTCGGCTGTGAAGTGCTGTGATTAGCTGAAAGAAACCGTAAACGAAGTTCAGTTCTATACGGTGACTGAAAAGTTTTGTGCTTTTTTCATTATGCGATTTCGTGGAAGCCATAGGAATCATACACATAACGATACAAATGTTTTCGACTTTATTTGATGTGTTCTTTAACATACTACGAGCTTTCAATAGCCACCAGTGAATTTACTCGGGTCATGGAATGCTATACGTTCATTTGGGGAGGGGATATCAAAGGATGAGATTTAAATGCTACTACATCTCGCAATATTTGTTTAAGCCACATCTTTATTGATTTAATGAAGTTAGCAGTGTGCACGCGATAGATTAAAAATGGTTATATTATTATGAATTGAATAAGATACTCTGTCAATAAACGTGAAAAGTTCACGAAAACAAAACCGTACTTATATTGAATTATCATAATTAATGTTATTGGCATATTGCTAACCAATGATATATATTGCGCATCACATATGCGCGATTTTGTAATGATGATTGAACTAAAGTTGTTCTACAACGGTTACTGGCACCGGTAAATGTGGCTACTAAGTCGTCTAGGTTGAGAAAATCCGGAAAATCTGGATTTTTTCACAGAAGCCAACATTACTCGATCCTCTCAATGACATGGTTTTAATAAGAACGTTTTCAACCTTCGAATCGCCCCTATGGTTCGCTTTCTCATCGCCATCACACGTCTGCGCCAAAACATCCTGATGGGTCGATTTACATTAGTTAATAACTCGTTTGCGTAACTTTATGCTTTTATTGTTGCAACTAATCTATGTACATGTAACTGGAAACGTCGGCCCTGCCGCGATACGATAGGCAGCTATCCGGTGCTAGCTCGTAAGCCGTTTATGTGAATAGAAAGAAGAAAAAAACCTACTAGAAGTACATGAGAATTGGTCGGGGGAGGAACGTATCGCACATGTCCTTCCCGTCAGCGACAACCGTGTTGTACGTACGACCTTCGTACTGCGTACCTCGTAGGACCTTCGCTTACGATTCGAAGGTGCATGGTTGAGCAGTCCTAAGCCTCGACGATTCTTGAATACGTTTGCCAAAACAATCTGCGAGAGAACGAAATCCCGTCTGATCTATAGTGGTGACATAAAACAGAATTATTACGTAGTCGTTGACTTTGCCATAAACATTCCCATACTTCGGAATTATTCTGCATAAGGATATTCTTACTTCTTTAGCAACATCGATGCTTCGAGAACTAATAAACGCTGTTCTCTGCGCGCCGACGGGGCTCACAGACGTCTTGTCCCGGCTTTGCTTTCCAATCAATAAAACTAAAAATAAGTCCTCTCGCCTCCGCTGATAGCAATTTGTCCGCTTGTGCGCGTGTGCCATCAGCCCTGCTATTTCTGGGCCCATTAAATACAAAATGAAGCCACGTAGAAATCGCTCCCCGTATCCAGCAAGCGGTCATAATGGAGTGGTAGGAAAAATGTTTCTATGAGAAAAAATGGCCAGTTTTCGCTCACACATCCAATAAATGAATACCCAGTTAGATAAATAATAAGCAGCCACAAAGTTATTTATTACGAGTTTTCAGAACTGAGGACCTATTATTTTATCGTTTCATTATTTTCCTGTTTCGTTTTAGTTTTAAAATACTTAGCAAATTCCAAAATAATCTAAATCACAGACGGTATTCTTAACAGGACAAAGTCATTCACTCTGAACTCCCAACAGATTTTCTCTCCGCAAATAATGTCAGATTTCTTAAGTGACATGTCACACTTTTTCGAAAGCAACCTCGCACACGGCAAACAGCCTAAAATAAATCATCTCGCGACCTGTGTGGTAGTGTAATGAATGTAAGTGTATGTGTATGTAGGGGAACAGCCTAGGATAAGAAAGAGGAAGAAAAGATCGCATGTGGTTCTTAACCCATTTTTAGAGTACTGCTTCGGCATTCGCTTTGTATAGGTCGGAGTAATCATGGAAAACTATACCGATCAGCAGAGCCGGCCGCTATAATTCTAAGACAGTGGGAAGATCTTTGCCGACATATTTCGCTTCGGACGTTAGCGCTTTGCTAATTAATTAATAATTCTCTGTATGAGTGAGTCAGTATGCAAATGATATATACAACATGTTGACTATCTACTTCATTTATGATAGTTATCCTCATTATTTGTGAAAAAGATCCAATTCTCTTGCTACCGTTTTCATTATTTATGTTGGGCTTGATTCTCCATCGGCTGATTCGTTCACTGTACCCTGCGCCCTGTTGCAGGGCCGCGCCCGAGGGAGGAGTGCCCGCGTCGCCTAGCGGCGCCAACCTCAGCGCCGGCGACGGCAGCGAGGTGGTGGGCGGGCCGCGGACGCCGCAGCAGATCGCCGCGCAGAAGCGCTTGCAGCAGACGCAGGCCCAGGTGGACGAGGTGAGTTTCTGCCACCGACGCACGCGCTGCGGCGCCGCGCACTGCAGGCGAGTCTACGCAGTTTGTCTCCCCCTGCTCCCCCTCCTGCTTCACGCCTCGCCTACATCCTCGCATACCCCTCTCTATTCCGCCTTGGTATACTTCTCGTTCTCCCTCCTCGCTCTCCCTCCTCGCTCTCCCTCCTCGCTCTCCCTCCTCGCTCTCCCTCCTCGCTCTCCCCCTTCGTTCTTCTTCCTCGCTCTCCCTCCTCGCTCTCCCCTCGCGCTCGCCCTCCTCGCTCCCCCTCCTCGCTCTCCCTCCTCGCTCTCCCTCCACGCTCTCCCTCCTCGCTCTCCCTCCTCCCTCTCCCTCCTCGCTCTCCCTCCTCGCTCTCCCTCCTCGCTCTCACTCACCGCTCCCCGTTTTTGCTTCTTGTCGCTTCAGTCCTCTTTCCCATTCCGAATCTCCACGCTCAGTCCCCTCCCAGTTCGTGAAATGATTGCACCCGAAAAGAGTTCGATACGATTTTATTCACAATCCGTTTACATAAACAGGCCGTCAACACAAAGATACAATTAGTATCTACAGCCAACTCCCAAACTCAAGTCCAATAAAAACGTAGCTATGTCAACCAATCGCTCGGAGAGTAAACCGATTATACCACCCGAAGCATCAATTCAATTTAAGTGAACAGAACGATCGCCGATTCAGAGGCAAGGGGTGAGCCGCTCCCATCTGGCGCCTTATATTTCCTCTTCGCCGAGGGAAAAGCAACCCTCCCCTCCTCGTTCTCATAACACGCCCTCGTCTGCTCCTCGCCCCTCTTTTTGGCAGTTCAGTAGTTCTTGCCCCGCCTGGCTGGTGGTTTCTTTGGGTATTACAGTATATTTTATTATACAAATTTATCTCTATATATTTTACAGGGTTAGTCAATAAAAACGTCCACCTCGAATATTTTCTAAGTAATTCAAGATACTGACATCAAATTTTCACGAAAAAATTCAGGTTATTGGGGTAGGTTATAGGGGCACATCAATTATAGATATTAACTATTTGATAGCATTTTTTTTAATTTTAAAGATATGAGATTAATTTCATTTTTAAAAGGAACACTATTCTTATTTTTACACTAACAGAAAGGCCTTAAGAAGACAAATTAATTAAAACCACATAGGTTGGCTTTTGATGAACAATTAACAAAAAGAGTATGGAATCGGCTGAAATCGTAGGTAAACGGACGTTCCTGGCGCGGCACCGGGGAGCTCAGCAGATTCAAAGCCGCAAGGTGGATGGCACTGCAACGACCTTGATAGACCGGGAGCAGCAAGGAAAACAAGTATGATAAGCTTAAAGCTAGAACTTTTTGAGTGGTTAGCCAGTGTTATGAGGAACAGGGAAACGCAAATATGGCGGCCTGTGAAGGTGTTGGCCAGTAGGCCAATTTTTATGATAAATAAATAAAGATATTGTCAGGTATCAATATTTTAATAAGGCCATTTTTTGTTGTATATCGTACGTTACATAGTCAAAGTGTTAAGAAGTAATATGCCATACCGATGTGGCGTCTCAAACTGTACGTGATATTGAATTGAAAGAGTATTTTTTAATGATCTCTTGTATTACGAGCGCAAAGCTAATGTTTTGCTCTAATGAAACAAAATGTTTTTCATTGACGATTATGAATTCACCATACCTTCTCGGCGCCTCTAAGTAGCCGCCATACTGATTCAAAGATTTCCAATTTGTCACTAGGCCATGTAAGTACGTACAAGTAGAGCGTATATTTTTTGGACTCCCCGCCGACCCATTTTCATTAATAAATGCAATACCATACTGATAAGACGTCATTAAATGACCGACATACTGAAAAATCTTTCTTTTTTTCAAAATTTTTAAAACGTCTTTAGCAAGCGCTGGGAAATAATTGTATAATTTTAACAACAATAAAAAATGAAAAGAAATAGTTGATTTGCAACCTTTATGACATATTAGGAACAAAATAATCCATTAAAAGAAATACTATGCATATTTTTGTATAGTACTTTTAGATAGATTTATATGAAATGTCTCTGAGATTAATTTTGAAAATTTTCTGGGTTGGATATCCAAAATGGTGGGGCGCTAAAAAATGTGTCTTAACAGATAAAGAATACACCTTTTTTACTTAATTGTCTTGACTTCTCTAGCTTTTTCTGTCTGTGGGACAGACAAAACGCGCTCTCAAACAAAGAATTGAAGCACATGTTAATAACATTAAGTAGACAGATAAAAAAATTAAACTCAATTCGCCTTCATATTTTAATTATTTCATTATCAATATCCCCTTGATATCTTCATTATTTTAATTTTGAAAGCCCTGCCATTTTGAATAATGAATCCAGAAAATATTCAAGATTAATCCCAGAGATATTGCGTATAAAAACATACGATACAATTAATGCCATGATGAAATTGAATTTATTCGCAAACATTTATGACAATGTTTTGTCTAAATTAAGAATACTCTAAAACATATTAATACTATGTGATATATTCAGTTTTTCTTTATTTGTGTAAGTGTACTCCATTTTTGATCGTTTCTTCCAAATTCCATCTCTGCTTTTGCTTGATTTCATTGAAAACTTTAGCAAATGATAACGACTATTTTTTACATTAATATACTCCTCTCAATTCATAATTGCCCCTTTCTCCTTGAAGGGAGGACGTATATATTCACAATAGGAATGTTTTTCCTTATTTGTATTTAGTATATTGGGTTTATCTTTTTAATTTTTCAGAGGTTTTTATTAGTAACATATTTTGCTAAGTTCTGCTATTTATATACTATTTTTATTCCTACATATATTTTACTTATACTTGTTTTATTCCATAATTCCATCTCTGTTTAGTGTGAAATTTATTTTTAATACTTTCATTCAAAACAATATCATAATTTTTTTCATTTACAGACAAATATATTATTTTTTGTTCACACATGATGCGTATAAAGATTAGTGAAAAGTCGCGCTCCATTATCACAGGAATTTTTTAAAAAGGTGTACATTGCTTGACCGGAAAGAACAAGAAAAAATACCTGAGTGTTAATATGCTGATTGCCATAGATATTCGGCAGTATTTTTCTTTTACAAGTATTAGTACATATACAAAAGTCAGAATAATCACAACTTAATTATATTTCGTATACTTTAAAAATATTTTACAAATATACAGGTTTATTCCTCGACTAGATACATAACATCGGTATGGTACTTACAGGCGCCGACAAGGAATGTGGTCATAATTGGTAATGAAAAAGAATTGTCTACCATTAGAGCAAAACATTAGCTTTGGTCTCGTAATTCAAGACGGCATTAAAACAATGGCACTTTGAATTCAATATGGCGTTCAGTTTGAGACGCCACATCGGTATGGCATACTACTCCTTAACTCTTTGACTAACAAACAATATATATCAAGAATTACCTTTGTACGCGTTCCCCAATGGCATAGTTTTTCTCGACACATTCAAAAAATTATGCAGCGCAACGCAGACATCTATAGGCCGTCATACACCTGTCCCTCATAACACTAGCTAACTTCTCAAAACGTTATAGCTTTGAACTTATCATACGTGAATTTTCTTGTTGGCGTCTGTTGACGGTGTGGCGAACTGCCTATCACTTGTGTTCAGGGGATGCATGACTCATCAAAAACGCGAATCATCAACAATTTCTCCATAGACCCAATTTAATTAAAAACACTTTTTAAATACTCCCGATGCTAATACGAGCAAAGCGAGAAAATTTGAGTGAAAACGGTCGAGTAGTTTTGCGTGTATATGCAAAAAGCAGACGAAGAACCCCTGTGTCCTAAATCGTTTGGTGAAAATTTCATCTCAGTACCTTGAAACGTCAGAACATATTCGAGGTGGACGTTTTCATTCAATAACAGCGAAAATAAATCTAAGACAAAATAAATCAGACTAAGCGACCGCGTGATTCCCCCGGGATATCTTTAGGGCTCCTAATTTCACAACATTCGTTTTTTTAAAACAATATTAACATTTTATTTGGCAACAATGTTCTGAAGCAACGTACTTTTATCAGAACCCTAGTGGAATCGGAATGTAGATTTCTCGTGTGGTGTCGGTATAGCAAAACGTCCAATAGAGCAAAGCATTCCGAACAGAGTAACACTTCCTCTTTTTACCACACGAAACTTGGTTTTTGGAAATTTTCTATCGCAAGAACTTTTTGGAAATAAATGATTTCTTTGATAATGCGATTTGCACTATCAAACATTATTTCACATTAATTTAAATGGCTACACCTTCGCAGTCAATGTCTATAATGTTCCCCATTCAGTTCCGCATATTCTTTTAGCTCACGTTCATTTTGATATGAACTAAGCCATTTTGCCTTGCCTTTCCTCTGCATTTATGTTCCTAATTTTTCCTTTCAAATAACTTTTCTAGAAAATAGTTAAGTCCAATCACAAAATCAAACAGATTTTATTTTTGACAAATTAAAGTTATTTACTATTTTTTTCAAATGTACTGGCTCTCATCTCTAACACGAGTTCTACAGTATTTACTAGGCTGTCCGGGTTACGCCGCGTCCATGGCGAAGGTGCCGACATTTCGGTCGCCATGGACGCGGCGTCACCCGGACAGCCTAGTAAATGCTGACCCCGGCCGCGGAAGCCTACGCTCTCACGAGTTCTACAGCTAAGCTTGCACTAAATGTTCCTATCTGTTATCTAGATATATGTTTATTCATTCATTTCATTTATATATATGTTCATTCGTTACTATCCATGTCACAATCAGAGTCTTCCTCTCCTGTATCCATGTTTTTGCACTAATTGATGTCACATTCATCACGAAAAACTTGGCTGTTTTCCTTATTAAACATTTGCCCCCCTTTTTTGGTATTTATAATCAATGTCTATCAAAAACACGACCCTTTAATTTGCTAACCCTGTTTTCCAGACACTAGCCTTAGCTTCAAGTTAGACTCTAGTAGTCTTCTCTGTTCTCCAATTCAGGAAATCCTTCAATACGTTTTGCAAGAGATCTTTAGAATTCAATCTATAACATGCCTTGAAATATTTTCTTTCATAATCTCTCCGAGTACCTTCCGTTACACTCCACACATGTTTGAAGGCGCAGCAACTATTTTCAAAGCACCTCGGTGCTCCGACAGAGTTATTGATAGTAAAGGTGGCGGCGATGTTAGAGTATCGAACCTAAGCCACAGACCGCGCGTCATCTTTTCCTCCAATTCCCTGTCCTTTCCTCCCAATTACACAAACCTTCAGTCACATGCACTACACTACCACACATGTCGGGAGACCTGAGTCACCCTTGCCGGTTTGGAGTCTTGTGTACATTTAGTTACGAATCGTAATTTGTTTTACAAAACTGTTGTATTTAACGGTGGAAACATATTTTCATGATATACTGATATTCATAATATACAATACATGGTGTGGAAATCACATTCCCCTGGTTTCAGAGTGAACAGCTCACGTCAAGAAATACACACATAATACATGTACTTTAGAACACACTGCCATATGACATTGACGAATTAAAACCTTTATTAAGTTTAAGTACAAATTAAAATATTTTCTGTTACATGATTGTTGCCATGCAATCATTGTTAGATACTATACTGAGTATCAAAAAGGATAATAATATGTATTTTAACAATAAGGTATAATGATTTATAAAGCAAGTGTACTATGTGATTCTAAAAGACTAAATATGCTTGCAACAAGTAATTACACTTTTGTGGTTGCGTATGGTTTGCTTCATAATCCCCTTAAATTGGTCTAGAATATTATAACGCAATTAATGAATCACACATAAATGACTTAAAGGTAACAATTAGTAAAAAGTTATGGACGGAAGGTTTAAAACAAAATTAGGTCCATGTTTTCAGAAACGAAAATCACATATGATTCGTAGTGCTCAAAAGTTCAATTTTCTTTAATGTGAATTATGTATATTTTGAAGCTTTATATAATAAAACAATCAATTAACAACTTTTTTAGTATGTTTCGTTATCAATGTGATCTTAATTTCGATTCTGCCGATTAGACGTCCGGTGCAGATTCGGTGTCTGCATTCCTTCAGAGTGCATATATTTTAACCAAATTTTGACCAGCGTTTTTCTGATCCCGAATTGACATGCCTACGAAGCAGTCTCTCCTTTTTCACCAATGCCTTCTTGGCTTTGCATGCGAGCTTTCACTTCCAACTTTCGTCCATTTGTAACTCCCTAGCTGCTTTCTTCCCTCAAACTAATTTCAGCCAATAGCCAACAACAAAAGAAATCGTCGAATGAACTATAATGTACTGTTTTGAATTTGGCTAAACAAATCTCGTTAGAACATTGATACCCCAGGCATAAAAATAATATTTTTAAGTTTACAAGAGTTCAAGGATCCAGTTGGTTTTAAAGGGATTTAAGACCTCTGTTTTCATAATTCGCAGAATTTGGAGTCAGTTGATTGAAATGTACTTGACCATTTAATTGAAAACTTCGTTTTCGTAAAAAGTAAAAAGTGAATAAAATACTGAGTTAACGCTCTTTCAATGGAGGTAAAAGTGTAAAGACAAATAGTTCTCAAACTGTAGATTAGTAATGTAAACGGATAACAGTTTTATTTATTTGTTTTACTTTAAAAAACATTAAAAACTTTATAACGTACTTTGCGGTGATGTGCAATCTGTCCATCGTTTATTGAGCTCAGGAATCGCACATGGCTGATATTCTCGTTAAGTTGAATTATGAATTCTGGGTGCAACGAGCGTTTGTGCAACAATAGGCATGAAAATATTCCGTCTCGTATAACGAAAAGCACTATTTGCAAACACACGTTATGGACACATTTTGGCTCCTGTCTCTTATTATCCCCTTCGTGACGAAATCGACTTACTGTTTCGAGAATACGAAAGAAAGCTCGGGAAACATGCTCAGATAGTGAAGTTTCATTCATGTCTAGAAGCAAAACAAGGAGCCATTTCAGCATTCGCTCAAAGAATCTGGGAAACTCGACGATCACTCCGATTCATATGGGGGTCATTGACTCAGAAGCTGAAATACAATGCCTGTTGCCTGCCAATGCAAAGGCTTTTTAGACTTAGAATAAAGCAGGCCAAAACGGCATGTAATGCATTAAAAATATCACACAGGCGGCTATTCAGGGGAATTAGGTGAAGTGGCACTTCATCAATTATTTATTTAAAAATCATATTTTAAATCTATTTTCTTTATCACGTACTATTCACATGCAGGTTTTAATAAACGCTTAAGTGTATTTTTGATTGGCATGCGTTCGGACTGGGCAGTTAAAACTCACAAAGGGAATACAAATGGTGTCTAATACGTTAAATTAAATAGTTGTAGTTGTCATTGCCAACAATATTATTTATTTAAATAGCAGCTTTTGATGGCTTAGCCATCATCATCATTTTTCTAGTACAAGAAATACAAACAAATTAAAACACGAATAAAAAACAAAAATATTGAAGAATAATAAGAAAGGAAAAAAGAGGGAATTAAAGCATTTAATATTACAGTAATTTTGAATCTACGCAAGAAAGTGAATGAAATTGAATTGAATATGAGAAATTTTGTAAAAGAAATTTGTTGCAAAATGTAAGTTGAGACGTTTCTTACCTGCCGTAAAGAAGCCACAAAACGACCACGCGAGTTCGAAGAGCTTTGTGAACGCACGTTTACGCCACTGCGGTGCGACCATTCCTACCATTTCGAGCATCTACGGCCAATCCTGCAACATAAAAGAAACAATAGAGGTCAGAACGACTTTAGCCAACTGGCGCGCGTATTGCGTGTGCAGAAATACAAAGTTTGTTTGAAGCCTCATAGCGCTGTTTTAGATTTCCAGCAAATGCTTAAGTCGCTTATACTTTATCCGTTGATCGAATTGGTATGAAGCGCTCTCTGAAATGAAAATGTCTTCCGAGTTAGACGCGGGTTCGGGCGGGCCAAGAGGCTTAAGTACCCGGCTGAGGGGAGGAGGAGGAGAGTTAATAGCCTGGGTGCGGTACACCGTCTATTGCGCACCCCCGGAAGTGTGCGATGTGAGGGTGGTGTGTAATAAGAATTTTGGTAGAGGGGAGGGGTTAAATTAAATAATGATAAAATCGATATTATTTCCTTTTTGATGCGCAGAATAGTCTATTATATAAAGCCAGTTACGCAACATTAAATATTTTACTTAGCAATTGCACTTTTTTATCAATGATAAACGTTTAATGTCATCTGACAATGTGGTGCAAAATAATGTACATGTATTGTATGTGATTTTTTTAGTGAGCTATTGACATTGAGATCTGATGAAAATTATTAAGTCGAGGGTTATAGGTGTATTGACTGAAAATATGTTCCCATACCTGATTCAGCCATTTTCACTAAAAAATGAAACAACAAAATAACACTAATTCGTAAATCAAGAAACAAGCCAATTCCAAGTGGTCCACATTCTGTCCTCGAAGTGAAACTTAAAAGAATTACAACGGTGAGAATTGTTTATTATTCGTACAATTGTTTTTCTAAAACACAAAGTCTTGCTTTAGAAGCTGCAGGATGTCTGCCACACCTCAGGTGGGAGTGAAGATACACAAAATATACACAATGATCAGTATGAAAGCTGACTGAATTTGAAAGAATTTTGAACGCGTAGCATACTGAACTTTATTTTGTGCTCAATTACTTTATGTGCATGCTCCATTTGACATTTTACTGACAAGAGATCCAAAACTTTTGTTACTTTAACATCAGTCAAATCGGCACATCGTTCATATTTAGTGGAGTGTACAATTGTTTAGTTAAAACGTAAAACTGCATTATTACCCCATTTCTTTCTTTTACTATTAATTGGAAATTACGTAGCTAATTTGAAACTTCCCATATTGTATTATTTACTGCTTCTTTATTGCAAAGAATCAGATCAGTATAAACATTTTACACACAACACATCTACCTTATTGTACAACACATTTGCCAGATGATATTAAACGATTAAAATCGATACATAAGTTTCAGTTCACAATAGAATATTTTCTGCTGCATAACTCTTTCAATACAATTAAAGTCTATACCTCGCATCAAATACGAAAATAGCATCAAATTCAACAATGATATTCAATGTATTAGATACCAATTGGACTGTATAATTATAAACAACTTTTAAAAAGTAATGTACCTAAGCTAGTGCGTCAATGACATCCCATCTCGATGAGTTTTTTCGTCCATTTTCCCTGATCCTTCAAGCAAATGCTGAGATTGTCCCTCCTCTTGCACCTGGTCGTAAATGAAACTTCAATGTCTAGTATAGTGTTCTCTTGAGCTCTACGGGGACTGTAGTAATTCAAAAACTTGTTCTTCACGTATTCGCGTCAGTGAGTCCATTCCTTCACGAAGGCCACAATGAGGGATAATAGCCCAAATCTATTACTGATTTGCCTTTGAAATTTTTTTCATTTCATGGGCGCAAACATTTTCTTATCAACACCTGTCAAAACGCTCATTTCTATCTGTATTCAGAACTCATAGTGTATATGAATTTAGGGAAGTAAATCCTATCATAAATCGTACCAGTAAATCCTATCGCCAGCAAAGAGAAATGTTCTTCTGATTCGAATCGCCGAGGGCATATCATTTGGCAAGCACACATGTTTTTAACAATCAATCTGGAAGTTCATCTAAACCGATGAAATACTATTCACAATTTAGTTTACTGATTATTCTGAGAATTTGTTAGGAAGAATTTTCGGAAATAAAAATCGTGAAACCTTTGAAGAAACGTTTAATGTCGAATTTTGTAGCTTTAGATCAATCGTAAGATCAATCGCAATTCACAAAAATTATTGGTTGAAGAGGTTGAACAGGCCACTGATATCGAATCATTTACTTCTCTCTCACAAACATTCATTCCCTATCAGCATGCGAATTCTCACATTCCATTCGCAGCGCATAATTTTCTTATATCCTTTAACTAAATTGTAAAGGTTACGTAAAAATATTTCTATTAAGAAAGTTAAAAATATGAGCCCCTTCTGTAATTACAGAAAGATTCCTTTACAGACACTCATTTTCCGTGCTCGTTTCCGATTTCGACCCCCACCGGAGTTCTTGAAAATAATTCAAGGCTTACTCAATTGAACACACTGCCTCATAAAAGACCTCAAAACATACTAGTCGTTCAAAAATGGGGACGCTAACATATGTTAATTTACAACAAATTAAATTATCGGTAACAATCAGTTTGAAAACGTTTTTCGATATTAAGTAGAACTTAGACTGCCAGGAGTGACGGTTTTTGTGTTTACAAAAATATGGACTTGGATGGAAAAGTACGATTTTGAAAATGTGCAATGACCCGTTTTGGACAACCGGATGGCTAAAATGGGGTACTCACATTAAAATGATGAAATATTGAAGACATTTATTACAAAATATTTAGAATGTCAATAATCAAATTAAGTATACTAGGGCAAGTACAAAACATAAGAATAAAGATCTTGTCCCTGTAAATTTGATTTTATTAACTTTCTAGTTTGTACAAGAAAAATTGGGCCGAAATCACGCACCAAAGTCACAAATAAGGGTGTCATCCCTTCTCAAGCATTGAAACAGGCTTCATGTACCCAACCTTCACAAGTAGTGCACTCTATCCAGTTTTCAATCCCCTTGTAATTTGTCTCACGCTCGTTGCAGGAGAGACAGGCGTCACCATTTTCGTCTCTGGAACTAATCACAGTTTATTCAACTTTATTTTTTTCATTTTTGAGCTTTAGGCGCATTATGTTCACTTGATTTTTTTTAACAGGGCTTGCTTCTATTTATTATTTGTTTTTTTCCTTTTTTTCAATTTTTACTGGTTCTTCTGCCTCGGTTCTGCTTTATCGTTCAAAACGGAGACGTCCCCGTTTTGGGCTGCTTTAATATCCCCATTTGAGCAGGCCATGGCGACTATTAGCAAACATTGCACATTTTTACAACCGTGCGAGATAACGTAATAAATATTATGTTAAAATGTACTTTAAAACTAGGAGAATATGTGCGTAACTCACCACAAGTGAATGATAAAAGCTTATTAAGAGTCAAAACACTAGGTAGATAAAATCCTATCGGATTTCAAGAAAAACATTGAAACTTTGGTAAAACAAACAATTACTCTCACACGCATCCATAACCCTATCAAACAGTTTGAGAGGCTCTCTAGTGTAGTAGTACCACGTTTGACCTCCCTAAGCATCTCTTACCAGTATCACCGTTTGACCTACCATCATTATGAGCAACTTTCCCCAATAGCACTTTTGGCCAGCACAATAGTTAATTAATAACATTAAAACTATGTTTTCTGCAAGCACATTTAGTAGCCAGACATGTTTTGGAGCCTTTTACTTCATTTCTGTAGCCAAGTTGTGTGGCCATATTCTGAGCTGGGCCGGATATATCCTTGTGTGGGCCCCGAAGCGATCTTCATGTGTAGGCCTCTACAATTCAATTCAATCCTGGTGTTTGCTTAATGACGGGAGATAAATATAAATTTGATTTTCTACTGACAAAAGTGATGCCAAAAATATCTGACTTCTGAAAAAACTTGACGCGACTTACATATTTCCAGAAAATATTATATAGCACTTGATAAAGCGTAAGCTACACAAAGAGCTACAATAGTATTTTAAATTTTGTTTATATACATAAAATAACAAGAAACAATATCTAAACGAAACTAGTGAGAGCAAAGATATGATATTAAAATCCATTTACGGGTACAAAAATATTGTTTCCTGCTTGTCAAAGAAGGAAACACACGTGTATTGAATAGGATACAGTTAACGTGGTTTATTTACATTTCTATGAAAAATATATTTTTTAATTCTTTTAAAACAGTCCTATGTTTGTATTGAGGCACCGAAACTATTTTTCTTTACTTTTTATAATTTATATGAATGTCCCCTTGTCTATATTATATAATATACTTGATCATTTTGTTTAATATGAATTAAAAGAAGTTTTTGTTTTCAAAATATGAGATTATTTATCCATTTTAGAAGTCCAAGTACGAATTTTTTGTTCTTTTTGTAGTTTTTTTATTATGTTTGCTTCATGGAAAACATTTCTTGTCATAAATTTAATATCAGTAGCTCAATATTTGCCTTTCCCTCATTTTCCTCATAAAACAACAGTTTCGGTTTACGTAGCATCTCCAATTGTTTACGTGTATTTTTGACACAAAATTGCAGCTAAAACTCACTAAAAATATTAATCTGATACATCTCTATTTCTAATTACTTATAACATTAAAAATCTACTGATTTTATTTTGTTTTTCGAATTTTCATGAAAAAAGCCGGCATGCAGTTGTAGGCCCTGAATCCATGCAATATGCCTTGCGCTATATTTCACTTGATTCTGGAAGACGCCAGTTAACTCTTCGCTTTAAGAAACCATTTATTTTTCTTCGTAACATTACCGAGCGTTTTCAGTGTGTGTTATCCTTTTACATGACAAAAAATGCGGTTATTTTAGGAACCTTTTGTTCTGTCTACCTTTTCAATCATTCAAAGTCTCTGAAAGCTTTCGTTTTTGCGACCCTCTGTTTTGAAATCTTAGAGCTGTGGAGTGTATTTTCGTCGGTTGGATGTGACATGATGATAAAGTGTAAAATTTTCGCAATATGCCTATTCCAAAAGCACGAAATGTGCTTCCAGTTTATTAAAGCTCTATTTAATTCCGTCGATATCAACGTTCAGTAGCTCAATCCTTGTTCTTTCCCTTATTTTCGTCATAAAACAGCAGCTCTGCTACTCGCAACTCCATCGCTGCAATCAAGATTGAGCAAGTCGGGCGCACTGAGAGATGGAGTGATAACGAAATTCTCAGTGATGGGCCATCGAGCGATGAAATCAGCGTTCAGTCTATTTCAAATCTCGCCGGCGATAATGAGTCAATCTTGCTCGCCCAGAAAGGGAAATGGGACGCGGAGGGAGAGCTGCCAATGCAGGGCTGGGAGCGCGCGACGCCACTCGCAACGGGATTCTCCATTTCGGCTAGGCAAGGAAAGATATTAAGAACTACACCGGCTGTTCCGAGAAATTTGTGACGCAGTACCGTCTATCACCAAGCTTTGCACCCGGGCGTAACGTGAAAAGTGATTCGCGCGTTCAGGCTTTGCTCGATGAGTTCAGCGAACAAACATAGCATAACGGGATCCAATTGCTGATATTTGGAAAGACAGACGTAGAACGATAGCGCTCTTAAGAAGATTTCTGTACATAAGTGAACTGTTTGCAGCAAGGGTTACTGGCTGGAAGAATATCTAGGAGCCCCTTTCTTGAGTGTATTCTCCAGGCAAAGGATTTTCGCGAGCCGAAGTCTCATCTTGGATGAGAGAGAATTTTAGACCTCCTTTTCCGCTAGTTTCCCATTCGTTTCTTTATTTCCTTTTTGATCTTTGCTTCTCCATTTCTTTTTGTTTTCACGGATTTTGCGCGTGCCCCCTCACGGCCACTCCATCCGCACCGTGCTTAAAGCGGCCGTGACTCACAACCTAAAACATTGCTACTTAAGTAATGAATGTTAAGTGTGGTGAGCGTAATCGAAACACGCCTGATGAAATAATTTTTTTAGAATATTTTTTCGTATCATTCCATATCAATACCATAGTAATTCCACCAGTGGCGTATATAGTGGGCTACCGAGGCTACTGGTAGAAGCCCGAGAAAATTACGAGAGCAAAAATCTGTCAAGACAAATTATATTAAAAAATAATTCTAGCCACATTCTTTATGAGTGGCAAACATTTTTCAAACTTCTGTATAATCTGTTCTGTTGAGATCTGTATTAAATCGCTCGCTCGTCAGTGCACCAGTCCTCTTAAGAGGCGGCAACGTCGAGGACCCAGCGGCTTCCACACACCGTGGTATCGTTTCGTGATTCACGGTCCCCTCCTACTGGGAAGATATGGGCCAACCAAGGGCTCTGGTTACCGATTTCCAGAGCGGTTTCATGACATGCGCGGAGCAGTCTGGAGGCAGTGGGCAATACACGGACAGGGTAAATTAGATGTGCGCTTTTCTGCAAGACTTACGCGTTTGGTGGTGAGCGTACAAATACCTTATAGATTATATTAAGCATGTTTTAAGTGTTAAAATTGCTACATATTAAATATGTGAAAGTGTCAATCTTAACTATTGTCAATTTGGCAAGATATTTTGAAAAAATGTCACGGCAAATTTCGGGAAGTTAATCTGTTGACCATCAGTGTATCGTAAAGCGTTTATTAGAGAAGTATTTGAATCGTCGTTCGTAAACGAGAGATTGTAAAAATTAATGAGTTTCATGAAATAGTATATAATTATTATGTACAGTTATATAGTGAAAGATTTATTTCTAAGGTCAGCGGTAGCCCAGGGCATGAGAGCAATATGCTCCGCTGAATTTCCCAATTCTAGTTTATCAATAATTTATCATTAGCATATGTTATTCTCGTAATGTCGAGGCTTTCACGACTACTTATGTAAACAGAAATTATTAAAAATAATTATACAAACACAACCAAACATTTAAAATGGCCTCATATTATTACAAGTTTCTAAAAATTATTGAAGCCAATTGTATAATCATTACAAATCAAAGGTTCTCAAACTATTACAAGTTTCTAACAATTTTTACATTCACGACGCTTCGGGGACCTCAAGATCGAAACAACGTGAATTTAAAATGTTGTTAGCGACTGTAATGATTGAAGAGTTATGTTGAGCAAATGTTTATATGGTTGTTTTCTATAACATCTGTTTAAATAATTGGTCAAAACAACCCGTTACAGTATATCCCGCAATATTTCTGATGCATATTTCTGCTAAGCAGACAAAACGACTCGATCGAGTCGAGAAAAACTGCGATAACAGCCTCCGAAGAGGGGAAAAGGCAATTGGATGAGCGCAATCCTCAACCGCAAAACGGGGGGAATGATCTCCCGCGGCTGTGCGATGGCTTCCCGTCAGGAATGCACGGCCTCAGCCGTCTCAAAGACGCCTGGAGAGCGGGCGACAAAGGCGAACCGTCCATGGTGCCGTTATCACTATCGCAGAGACCACAGCCACCGCAATTGCGGTGGTCCACAGCGACCCAGAGACCCCGGCGCGGCGAGCACTATGCAACAATCTTCCGACACTTCCGACAAGGAAGAGGCTCAGATATAGATGCAAACCACAAGAGCTACATTCAGTACTTACTAGTATTTGCGTATACTTGACAGACAAAATGAGATTCACACTGTAGAATGGAACTTGAAAAGGGGCTATGAGAAATTTAACATTCGAAATTGCGAACTGTAAACAGTTATTCTTTTTTATTCAAAACCATGTTGTATGATATATTTTAGACCGTTTAAAATCAGATAAATAATTTTTGACAATTGTTTACATAAATCGAACAAAGAATAGGCACAGGATGAACGAACAATCTAAAAGGAAGTAAAAGCAAATATTATGAAACATATTTTTACTGACTGACTGACTTCATTGATTTTGTTGTATACTGGACTGAAAATTACAATTAATTACATGAAATTCAATGCAGAATAACAGAAAGTACAAAAATGACTAGAGTATTGAATAACGCCCTATCTTTGTATTGCTTGTGTTTTCGCACATCTCATATTGCTTGTGTTCGTCGCACAGAAAATGTAACAGATGTAGCAGATATTCTGAGATTAAAGTTTTCGGCATCTTGAAAATTGACATGACAGAAATCGTGCGCCAGTTTTCAATTTAAAAGATGAGGATAAAGGATTATTTATATTTTAACGATATCAGACTTGCTGCGTAGATCATACAAAAAATATTTTCAGAAATAGCACTTAGCACCAAATGGAGTTGCACTTTACAGCTGAGAATTGTGGAAGAAAACGTTGTTGACACGCAGTTTACTGAAAGAAAGGCTACTGTGTTCAATAATAATTACGATCATTAAGAACCAGGTAACCTCGCAAATTAGCTCCTAATTCTAAACACATACAGGTTGACTCACGTGAGACGATTCAACAAATATCTTCTGAACCGTTGCGAAACGTCTGTCCGTCCCACTGCCCATCCGATTGTCTGTCTGTGTGTGTGTCTATGTCTCTTACCAGCGACCTTTAAACGAATATTTTGATTTGCGGGGCAGGGGGGTCAACCTCATTTTTCTTTATATTTTTACCCTCGTATTGAGGATAAAATAATGTGGTGCTGATCGTATTTTCGTATTTTTGAAAATCGCAAAACATTAGCGCTGCGAATGTACGATACTGATAATAGAGATTTTTTCTTAAGTAAAATCTATTCTCAATAAATAGATCTTTAAATATTGTTATATACTATTTCTTAACAAAACTAGTAGTTTTCGGTAATTTATACTGCATTATACGCAATTTATACTTTTATGCTCAAAAATGCCTCCAATTTTTTCTTTAATTTTCCCCTTCAGATTGAGTACAGAACGCTTACAACAACGCTTACAATAATTTTCGCTTAATTTTTGGAATTCTCGAAAATTCCAAAGGTTAGAAATACTGCGAGATAGTATTTGCAGTAATAGCATCACTAGGTCCGTTTTTCTTTGCATTGGTAACGAAATTCAAGAATTTCGTTATTCGCAAATCATTTATAACTAAAATAAATACAAGTAGATTAGATTGAATTCGGTTCTTTTGTTAGCATTGATAATATAAGGAATGTTACACAAAAATAACCCTTCTGAAAATAATATTCATTTAATTATTAATTAGTTTGAATAAGGTATTGTTATTTAATTTTCTTTGTTTAATATATAACGATGTTTAATGTGGAAAATAAAACGTAAGTAAAACATTCTTTCTGTTGACAGGTTGTTGACATCATGAAGACTAATGTGGAGAAGGTGCTAGAAAGAGATCAGAAACTCTCCGAACTGGATGATCGAGCAGGTAAGATTCTCAAATTAATCGTCTATTTATGAACCCTACATTCCGACCCGAAATAGATTTGTTGAGAAAGGCATAGCACACTCAAAAAGAAACAAGAAAGGTAAATTACTCACGAATTCCGTTTTTGTTTTAGCCTTTTCTGAAGTGAATGACGTCCCTTCAGGATTCCGAGAAAACTGAGAATAAGTAACCTAAATTTGTTTTGTATTAGACATTGCAATTTCAATATCAAACGTGTCACGCTGGGATGTCTATAAATTTTGCAAAAAGTACTTAGTCATTGATCTTATAGCGCTTTAAAGTCAAAACATTCCATTAAAAAATACATTTCGGTGGCGAAAGCTAACATTTGCAAAATATACAATCTTACACGCTGAATAACTGAGCGCACAATTCTGAATTTACAGTCCAAAATTATATTACTTCTACTATACTACTACTATATCTACCTCAAATAAGCTAAATGCTTATCTCATCTCAGAATATAATTTTCGAAGCATACAATAATATTGCAAAATTAGTTCAGTCTGACAATTTGGAGACTTTTTCTGGCTCAGGAATATTAATTCACAGAAAATATTATTAATAATATTCACCGAAGAAAGGATTTCCATGCACTATCAAATGCTAGAATATGCATGTAAACATACACGATGTAGAGATAAAAGTGACAAAAATGCAGAAACAAGTTTCGGTTTAGTATATTTTTGTGTTATTGCCTTTTGTAACTAAATAGTTAATACTGTTTCTAAATTTTACTTTGTCAAATGCATCCATTTGTTACAAGCAAAAGATTTTAAATGTAAAAAATGCTTTCAACGTTACAAGACGTAATCGGAATATATTTCAAAGATGAAATATGAGCCAATGTGGGGTCTTATTCTGCATTCTCCAATTTTTACCACAAATAATGTTCTTTTTAGGTTTTGGGGAAATTTCAAATCAGGATTTGGATTTAACACTTCATATAATTTGTCCCCAGGGGATCTCAGATCCACATCTCTAATCACTAATTCCAAAGTCAATTTAATTTTTTCATCCATGGTTAATGACTCCATTATAAATAAATATTAACTTCATCAATCATACTTCAATATCCTTTGTGACTTAATCACTTGGCGGTGATTCATTTCACAATTGTTGCTCAAACTGCAAGTTCTTGTTTCGGAAATCTAGCACGTGCGCCGGATGATTAAAATTTGTTGTAGAACAATAAATAAACGCAACTATGTACGGTCACGATATAAGATGATGTTTATACAAAATATTGATTAATGGTAATATTAACAAATTATATATAGAGAGAGATTAATAATTGAAAAATTGTCCAAAAAACCATTGCGCATTAATTTCTCCCCAAAACTGCCAAAACATGCAAACAACAACGTTATAAGTATGCTTTTTGAAAATTTGTTTGTCATGAAAGATGTAATTACAAAGTTTGACTCTACAGTAAGCTCTACAAAGTTTAAATAAAATAATACTCTGATATAAAAATCATGTCTCTAATGTCACGCATCTCACGATGCAAAATACAGGTTTCCGAAATGTTCTTAGTTCCTAATTCGATCGTTGGCAGTAGATTTCTGCAAGTAGAGAGAATATAAACGAGGTTCGTGGTATTTTCATGCATAAATCTTAGTGGATGTTGTTGGAAACTAATTATTGTAAATGGCTTCTGTGATAACATGATTGACACATTTTAAATATTATTCTTACTGTATTCGTGAAAAGGACGGAGATTAATGGAAGGGATTAATGTCTTGGCATAATCAGGAAAGTATGTAATTCCAATTCATCAAAACTTATAGATATTTTCGTCATTGATTAAGACGCAACGCATCTCGTAGTAATTCACAAGAAAAATGCATCAAATTCCTAAGGAAATTGAGATAACGTGAAGGAGTAGTTCGTCTCTTGAAAAAAGATTTTTAAAGAAAGGTTCAAAAGTATGTATTTTTAAAATAGGGAAAAGAAAGTGGGCCACCTATTGACATAATACGTCGTGCAGTTTGGTCGAGAGGGAAAAAAAATTGTTCAACCTTACTCGAAGCTCAAAACCTTATTTTTCATCAGATTATCAAATAGCAGATGCCATATTGGGGAAGCGAATATTTTTCTGTCCAGTAACAAATGATCAACTCAAGGAACAAGCTACTAATTTGTTTTAAATCATTTCAATTAATGTACATGAAAATAATAATTACTATTCATTCACTCCGTTGTCGGATATTCCGATACAGTTGCTTTAAAAAGTCTTTCTTACTAGTTTCTAAGTGGTTCTCGCTGCTATTGGCATTATTTGAAATAAACGTTAGCACATATGTTAAATTAGTTAATGATGAGTGAAATGGTCACAATCCTGTTTTATTTCACTGTTGATGCAATGAAATGCTCTCTATGATCCCATGGCTCGTTTTGGAATATTGTTGATTTGTGTAAATCCAATTGGCAAATGTGATAACATCAAATTCTGGTCTATTAACAGAAATAGAATTGCTTGTGCAAGTTGATACAATGCAAAGCCAACATGCACAGTTGACAGTGCACAGCGATTATTAATAAGAGCAAGTCGCTGTTAAAGACATCAGGAAAATTTGGTTCAAAATTAATCTGGAATAGCAGGGAAACATTACGATATGATTGCTATTAGATACTTTTTTTTCATTGTCACCAAAAATATCATCACATCAGCACTGATAATGTAAAACAGGTTTGAAACACAATATGCAAAATTTTTTTGTAATTTGACATCTCCGGGTAATTGTCAAGTTGCAGAAAATATTTCATCTGTTTTGAAGAAAATACACTCATTGTTGAAATGCTCACGTTTGTTTATTACATCTTCGAACGTATTCCTATACATTTTTAGGTTACTTGAAGAAATGTATTGTTTTCATAAAGTACGTCCCAATTACAATTCAATATACTGTAAAGCATTATTTATATTTAATGGTGGTTACATTTGAAGGTGTTGGAAATGAAATTTCAAATGATTCTTTCTCCTGAAACTCTACCTAAATTCTTGTTTATTGGGTTTCTGTTTTAGATGCACTTCAACAGGGTGCATCACAATTTGAGCAACAAGCTGGCAAACTGAAGAGGAAATTTTGGTTGCAAAACTTGAAGGTATTGTGATTTTGATATTCTTCTTTATTAATATTCTTTTCTGCCTGTCTAAGTTATTCTTCTCTGGCTGTCTGAGGTCGAAGAAAACGTACGGAATAGATACTTTTTGATAATTTTTTGTAATCGTAAATAATTCGATGGCGAAAATCCAAATCGTTCAATCTATATCCATTCCACTACTCTTTCCAGGTTCATGTGTTGTTAATACCATTCTTCTCCAGGTTCATGTGTTTTTTATATTCATTGTTAAATAATTTTAAAGCATTCACAATCACAAATCGAATAACATCTATTTTATCATTATGTGTGCCATGAAAGATAACGTTTGGCATGGGGTTGTAAACTAAGTTCCAACAACTAATAAAAAGTGGTTATTTTTTTGTAGTATAAGCTTTACTTTTCGAAATACAAGACATTCTAATATGCAAAACTTTCATATGCAAACATTTCGAGCTTTTCTCAAAAAATGACGCCAATTTTTTTTATAAAACTTTGTATTCGGATACCCTAAAGACGGTTAAGAAAATGGTGCAGGCCTCATATTCGTTAAAATCCTCGATTTTTTGAAAATTGCAAAAGTGCAGTTTTTTGCGCGTCTTCCTACAACTATGGTTTTGAAAATAGAGATTTTTTTCCTTAAGAAAAACAGCTTCTTAAAGAAGGATTTTTAAATAGGTTCGCCCTCCGCCAGACCGACGCCCTCCACCACTACGCTGGCAAGCGCACGACAGAGCGAACGTGGAAATCTCTCCCTTCTAAAAAAAATTCCTCTTCTGAAATGTGTTACTCTGAAGTCCTTACCACATAATAATGTATATTTACCATGGCCTTACCGAGGGGCACGTACCAAGGGGTACGTGTGGGTAGCACATAGCTATATATTTATCATGTGCAGTTCGTATATCGTTCATACCCCAGCATTTATTAAAAACTATTTGTACCTGCATTTTCGCTTTTATTTTGCAGTGTCCACTCCGTGAAACGAAATAAACCCCACCAAAATCTATAACCTTGAGATACATAAATGTCTGCCTATTAAAAAATTAATAACGAATTACTTTTCGTTTAAAAGGAGTAAAATAAATTAATATTTTATGTGAAGAGTTAGCATTCAAATTTAGTCGTAAAAACAGTGTGTAAATTGTGAAATTTGTCTGCCGATATTCTTTCCTTTATTATGGCTTGCAGACGAGGAAAGAAAGGTAAAATTTTACACAATAAATTATTATTTCCCGGATTGTGGCACTTACTTTAGTAGCAATTTGGAATGGACCAAGTTTATGATTTCCACAACTTTATGTGCCAACTCCAAATTGTAAATATTATTTTTATTCAAATATAAATATATCTACCGTGAACACTTCATCTCGTCGTCGCCGCTAAATACAATTCATTAAATTATCCGCATTTCATCATTTGGTATCAGTGGCAGTAGTATGCTGATTTTTTAATGATGGCCGTTGGTGCTGAGTCATCCTCTATGCTCTTATCTTTAGACAATAAAAAAATAAACACAATTCCAAATATCCTGTATTACTTGTTAATACTGGAGTTAGTCAACAACAATTTATCACTAGTCTTTCAACTGATGGCATATGCGCGACAACGTAGTTTGTATAGCATAGTGCAAATGAACAGTGCAAAGAAATGTTTGCCTTTTTTAACGAAAAATTACTATTTTCCTATATTATACTGATCATTCTTAACATCGTAACACGTATTTGAACGTTGTTTCATGGAAGGTCGAGTACGTTGAATAACATTCGTTTTATTTTTCGATGTTTCGCGTAGTAGTTTCATTTTATTTTTCTTAGTTTCCATTATGAAAGTTTTTCTCTCATTTAATTTCGCACAGATCGCGCTCTTGTGGCCTAATCAACGCTACTGTATTTCGAGTAGACTCCGATTCACGAGGAAAGGATAAGCCTTTAGAAACAAACTTTTAATTAAAAGGCAACAAGGGAATCCATATTTACGGGTTTCTATTTTCTATAAATCTCTCCCAAAATAATTGCATTGTGTTTATTAATGCGAGCTTCAGCGGGAATTCGCGAGCGCCAAAGACGAAGGAAAAACGAAAACAAAAGGAAAAGGGAAAACAAAATAAATAAATTAAATTATATATTTAATGTCAAAAGAAAAGTCAAAATATGTGACTACAATGTAGGAGAAGAGCAATCTGTGTACGTTTTCTTGCACTCTGGAATGCCCACTCTAGCCCTTATAATATGTATCTGTAATTGCATCGTTGGGCACATGTGTTGTTTTTTTAGGGGGAGTAACTGGAGGCCAAAGTCAGAAATTAGCATTCGAATCCAGAAAATATTAATTTGACAACACAAACCTTCGAATATTTTCTTCTTGTTTCTAATGCAAAATATTTCTTTGAAATGCTATACTAATTTATCCATCCCTACTATCTAGGATTTCAGGTGTCTTAAATTTTGTTACTCTAATATAGGTCAAATCAACTCATAATACTTTACGGGCAAATCTAAACTTATTTTTTTCAGCTGAGAGCACAAATAATACATTATCAGAACTCATTGTTGTGAAACTTATTCAGAAAGAAGACTTTCGTTTGAGAATTATATCATTTTACATTCCGCTCTATACACTCGTTTAAATATAAAACTAATTACTACATACAAATGCAAAAAACAACGTTAGAGGTGCAATAAATTTCAATCTGTTTTCAGGTTAATTATTTCATGGTTCATCTTAGGATCTAACATCACTTTAGTGGTTGGCTATCAGTTTGCGGTGACTCTGATAACCCAGTACTTTCCAGTTATTTTCGTGTATCTGACCAGCAATGCATCTAATGACAACTGAGTAGGAGAGGGTGGAGCAGGGCAGCGTGAGAAAGGGTAAGGCGGAGAAGTGATCGGAAAATAAAATTATTCCAGTTTTACACTCTAAATGAAATCCATATCTTTTTCTGTCTGTTTATTGTAATAACATTCTGTCACTTTTCTGTGACAACGTTCCTTCTTATACCAAGAACTTGGCGAAGAAAGCGTTTTCTGGAGTAATCCTCCGTTAATTATGTTCTTATGGAGTAATCCTCCATTAATGTACTATTTGTTTACAGTACATCCATTAATGTACTATTTGTTTATAGTATATCGTGTGAGTTGTCAAGAGGATCGCCAGGTAGCATTTCCTCGTACGCGCCTCACACATGCGCCCCTATGTGATTACCCAGCAGCCAAGGAAGGAATTAGGATATGTGAAGGGTTTAGGATGCTTCACAGAGGTTGGACTTGCCCCAGTGAAGCAGGAAAACTCGTTTTGATGGAACAAATTACACGTGAGATTGTTCGGGTAGAACCTAGGTAACGCCGGGTACTTAATTTAGTATTAGAGATTTCAGAATCTGCATAAAAATTACTAGCACAAACGTTAACTTTGTTCAGATGAATGTTCGCTACACGTAATTTTCTATTGATCCTCTAATCAATTCTATTCATATGATATGCAATGCATGTATCCACAACGACCGGTACCAACATCAATGCCCTGACGATGATCTTACAACATAATGAAAAAAATGATATTAAATTCGTCCAAGCCACAGTCTCAAATTTGTCGGCGAAAAGTACGTTCGAAATATATACAATAAAATAGGGGTTCAAGTAGCTTTTATGTTTGAAAAGTGTAAGATTTTTACATTGGGATAAGCAGAAGTATTGTCAAAGGATGACATATTGACAATAATCCCTTCCTTCTGAACGCTCACGAATCTACAAGCGAAAGTATACATTGTTGTTCAATGAACAACGAACACCAAAATACTTTTTATTACATCACATTATTACATATTTTCCCACCGTGTTGTATGGTATCCGAGAATACATATATAAGGCAACGACCATATCGCTCATATCATGGGACAGTGACGTAACTGTAGAAAATAGAATTTTTCCGCAGAAGCAAAATTCTGAAATAAAAGACTTTGAACCAACACCAGTACACCTACAGTAATAGTCATGGTTCTTTATGCCATGATCTTACCATGATCTTGTTATAAGTCACTAATAATAGAGATTCTCTGGGACTTTGCGCTCGCCCCCTTTCTCACAATTTTTACATTGTTCCCCTGAAATTTATGAGTTTTTTGTCAAAATTAACAATTATGTGACTATTTCAATCAAAAACCTAAGTAAACAATGTAACAAGGACTACATGAGACTTAATAGTATTTTATTGAATATTTATCAAAATGACACAATTGTACATTGAGACGGTTGTTCCCCTGTAAACTGCCTGCTCTTCCTTTCACTATACTATACTATTGAAGAGTCATGTGATAATGTTCTACCGAAAACGGGAGTTTCTTGTACTAACACCACACAATAAACAAATGCATTGTTCTCCTCAGATGACGTTACAGTCACGTGACATTTCAACAAAACGTAACTTCCCCACGCGGACCAGAACAACAAACAATTCTGTCCGTATTACTATAGATATTATAATTTGCTGCAATAGTCTCGACCTATTTACCTTCTTTCGTACAATTCAGCAGTTCCTTCATTGTTCTATTAGATCAGCAGTAGGTTCCGTGATTATTCATTTTCGCGAAAAGGCATCACAGTTTGTATATTTATTCTCATTGCTAACTTCCAGAAATGTGTAGATTACAACGCTCCAAGGCTGCAAAACACGATATAAATCAAAGATCTAGATAAGCTCAAAAATTATTTTAACAGAATCTCTCAGCTTTATTAAAACATTAATTCGTCGCCACCAACTCATAGTATCAAGAGATTACGAGAACAATAAAAGGAAATGGTGCTTATCGCGGCAGATAAACTATCCAGGAAGAGGAGGACGAAGATGTCATGATAAGTTTTGTGCGCCGCACTCCAATTCATCGCCAATTGGACAAGGGGGTCCCGCAGGGTTAGATTTTAGGCACTGCCTCTCCTACCATTCGTTGATGATTCATTTAGATTTCTATCTTCGAAGATTCGAAACTGGAGGACAGTTTTCATTGTGGGTGATACCAATATTCTTTGCAATAAACAGTTAAGTGCGAAATCAGATATTTCGTATTAACAAATTCATAGTAAGCGACCGGAAAAAGGTCTCAATGCAGTTTTCAATTGGAAATGAACAATTGTATATTCCATGAATAATGAATGATGTGCAATTGACTGATAATGCAACAAAGTTTTTGGGACTCTCAATTCAAACATCAAATAGAAAGTCCGTTCAAATTAATTGAACACAAAATTAAGTAACTTGATAGAACGCGTTCGGTTCTATCAAGTTCAGTCAACGGCGAATTTCGAATTCAGTCGTCTCCCGCGCGAATGTACATTGCCACCTGAGATATAGCATAATATTCATGGGAAACATATCCTATAGGTCCCAGACTTTTAGAATACAGAAAATAATTAGGTCTACGAGATAAGACCTCGTAGAGAGTGTGCTACATTATTTCATGTGCAAACCAGAGCAAGTGTTCAGCAATGATCGAGCTCGAATACTGGGGGATAGTATAATCAACACAGATCGAACAGTGGAAAGAAGACCAGATATTGTTCTGATTGATAAAATATCTAAAACATCATGCATCACTGTTGTTGCAGTCCCTACAGACGAAAGACTCGTAACAACTGTTGCTGAGAAAAAGACGAATTACAAATACCTGGCTGTTGAATTGTATGAGGACATGTATGGATAGCGCGCAGTGGAAGTGCTTCCAGTGATATTGTCAGCGAATTGATTGGTCACGAAGGAATGGCAAGAGACAGCAATGAAATTAAAAGTACCTGAGAAGCATTTGCGGACCATTCAGAAAGCTGCATTATTAAGAATAACAAATAAAGTCCGTAAATACTTACGCTTTAACTGACGGATATCAAAAACCAATTATCTCCTTGTTCCACTTTACGTGCAAACCATTGTTGTCTTGAATGAACTAAAACCCCAGCATCAGTGTATATCCACAGGAAATATATATATATATATATATATATATATATATATATATATATATATATATATATATATATATATATATATATCCCCCAAGCCCACAATCTTATCTTTAAGATGGCAGTTTCTTCTTATAGTACGTCACATACAGTTTTCAGCTGTTTTTTGACTTTAAAAATATATAAAGAACTAGTTGTGCTAGGGCAGCACATACTTTATCATATTATTTATATATTTTGCCGTTTTCAAAAATTCAGAGAGTTCAATGAAAATGAGATTTGCACCATTCTTTTAGGCGTCTTTTGTTCTATCCGTGGAGAGGGGGGAATAAAGAAAAAAATATGGAGCGTCTTTTGAGAAAATCTTTAAATAAATTGCGTTAACTTCAATAAGACATTATAAAGCGGCAACTAACCACTGGGCTTCGACCGGGAGCACTGGGCCACCATAACCACACAAATAATGACATAATGAATTCAAAGAATTACCTTAAAGAGTTAAATCGACTTATTATAATTCATATTCACTATCTTGCTGATTAATTAAATTTGCATCCAATTCAATAAATAGCTGTTGATGATAATTAAAACGTGAGTTGCATTGTGAATTAAACTGAAGGAATACGGAAATAAGAAAAGAAGTAACACTTTCCGCATTCGATATCCATCGACAGCGCAGTTTTTAAATAAACTCTAATACAAATAACGTATAATCTGACATTAGTCATGCTATTAGTAATGCTACGTTTGATACATTCTAAAAATATATTTTAATGAAAATCTACATTTCCCCATCAAACAAAGATAAAATTACTCCATTTCCGTAAATAAATATAACTACCAATCAACTTTTCTTCAGAAATAGAATGTTGAAAGCCCCTCCTACCCAGTAGCATTTGTGTAAGTCGTCACTGCAGTGCTCCACATTCGCTACTGTGCGAACGGCTTGAAACCAGCTGCTTTAGCACCGAGTCATCATTGCCTCCTCTGCAGCAACTCTGTCCGGAAGGCACTCGAGTTTGATTTGATTCAATTTTTTTCGTCAAAGTACAGTAAAAGCTTTAAGTGGCCGATGGGGTAGAAGTATCTTCTGTACACGTTTCCTTGAGCTCCGGAATCTCAACTTTACATTTTCACACAGCAACTCACTCCCGGTTCCTCTCCTATCAAAACTAGCAAAATGAGAGCTCAATAAAACATGTGCATAGTGAGCTACATGCATGGCCATAAGCAAAACAAGGGGACTCCTCAACATTTGTTCAATGGATTTGAGAAACTACAAAAACCTGATCGAGAGGGGGTCATTGTCCCAGGAGTTGAAATACATTACTTGTTACATGTATGTTTTGTCTTTCTAAAGTAGTATGCAAATGTTAATTATGCATTACATATCATTGTTAAAATGAATATTATTTTTCTTCTTTATGGTCAGTATAGTCCAGTTTATAGGTCAGTATAGTATAGTCAATATGGTCTAATTTTACAGAAACAATTATGTATCATCAAATATTTTACCTGACCTTTAATATACATGTATTAAGCCTACATTGTATTTCTTGTAGTTATCGTAGAAATCATATTCATCAGATGTCAGTATCTACAGCTGTGTGTTGTAACTGTAAATATCTGTATTGCATGAAAATATGTTCCCACCCCTAAGTCAGTCCGTTTTGAAAAAAACTACATATTCGTAAATAAATAGGCAAGGTAATGGTAAAACTTCAAGCTCAATTAAGAGAGACTTGCAAGAAAAACGTGGATGGCATTTACTTACTATTCGTAAATATTTTTCGCCAATATATAAAAGTCTACGTACTATCAGACGTGCTTCCCCAAAATATTATGTCATATCACAGGAAGGCATGTACATTCGCAAAATATGTGCAACGAGTTGCATAATGGCTGACTGAATTTGAGAGAATTATGAATGCGTAACATAATGAACTTAATTTAGTGTTCAATTGGTTATTCCATTTGAGGTTTCACAAGGCTGAGAGACCCATAAATGTTACCTTAACATCAGCCAATTACATATCACTAATTTTCAATGACGATTACCTGTTTGAAATTTACAATTGCATTGAAACAGTTTTCCCTTCGGTTACTATTAATTTGTTATAACAGAACCAATTTGAAACATCAGAAATCGTACTATTTATTTTTCTTTTTTACGAAGAACATTCGTGTTATCAACAAACCAAATTTTTCTTCCGATTCTAATACACGAGAGCATATTATTTACGTATAAAAGAAGAGGATATAGGGCAAAAAGGAACTCTTCGGGCCCCCGTGCTCAATTGGCAATAAACTGGGTTCGAGTCCCGATGGTGGTGAATTTTCGACACTAGCTCTTCAGCTAGAAAAGAATTCTACTGCCGACTGCCCTGATCGGTAGTTTCCGGTAGATCTTTTCTTCCTTTCCATTATCCTGTTCGCAACATTACAGCTTGTTCAGGCCGGAACAGTGCCCCGTTGGGGGAGATACACGGAGGAGGGAAATCCTCACAGGGCGATATGAAGATCAGCGCGGGATCTCACGGATCAGCGCCGGTCGGCACCGGGTCTAATCTGAGAAAGAATAACCGATTAAAACATTCCTACACTAAACGAACTAATGATCATAGCAGTTGCCGTGCCGGTGAAACATTAATTAATCAAACCTGGAAAGCATGTGTTTGATATAAAACATTACGCAATTGCAACCACAGGCAACACCAAACTTATTCCATTTTGCTTACCATTTTACTTATTCCCCCAAACATATTCCAACAAACGTCGAACTACTTTTCACTCACATACAGTTCACAACCTTTCTATATAATCTATAAACTTCGATGTTATTCCGGTAGATGAAATATTGCGTAATCATATTGTTTCCTGATGACAACTCCGAGGCGTAAACGCAATACCAATCTCGGAATCAATATTTTTAACATCCTTAGGTGTACTACAATAGCACATGTATTTCGAATTATTTGCAACGTTTACGTAATATTATAATATTAGTTGAACCCACAAATGATTCCAATCCCATAAAAAGTTTCCTAAACTGGGAATTAAACTCGATAGCTTAGGTTCATCAGAAAGAATCTTCCTAAACGCTATGGATTCTTATGTTATGCAGGATGCGTTTCAAATGCTATAATCGATTCAATGCTGTGATTCTAACACAGTGTCGCAAACGTTTATCTAACTATTAATTGATTATTTTAATTAACACAATTAATGTAAATTATATTTCATTAAGAAAGAAATATATATATTTTTAATAATACAGTAGTATAATAATATATACATTTTGGAGAAAATCCTATGTGCGGTTTAGGCGTTCGCTTAGGTTGCTCACAGACAGATGAACCGACAAGCGAATAGATGCTTTGGAAAGGAAGAAAACAAAGCTTCGGTAAAACGTTATTTGACTGTGTTACGTATACGGGAAAGTGCTATACTATGTATAGGAGAAATTAGTAACCACTTTTTCGGTATCAGGAACCAACGAAACTAAAACAACTTTCTCGCATACTAATTGCTCAGTATAGAGAAATTAGTATGCGAGAAACTCGAACTCTCTACGATTCGTCTTGGGATGCGCAACATTGCTCGCCTCCCAGCAAAGCAGCCAAGAAGCGCTCGCGGTCAAACAACGCAGGAGCAGTCAAGAAGCGCTCGCGGTCAAAACGTGTCACAAGTTCAAATTTGTTTTTGAAGTATTCAAAATGTTAAACAACACAGCAACCCCGTCATTTCCAAACAATCCTTCTTCATTTCAACATATAAATATCACTCCACAATAATGAATCACGGAGCAAGTAATAAGACCATCACTTCTCATAATTGGTAGAAATACACTCTATTTGTTTTCAGTATTACTTTCAACAAATGATATCACTGTATACCTTTTCATCTACCCATTGCAAATAAAAAAAATCTTCATTTCATTTAAAATTCAAAGGTAATTTATTTATCCATCTTTTCATATATTCATAGTAAGTAAAAAAAAAATACTTCGTTTTGTTTAAAATTCAAAAGTGATTCATTATATCCCAAACAGAAAATATTTATATTTCAAACAATAGACCTATGGCACATTACTTGGTCCTTACTTAATTTTTGTTGGGTGAAAATTGCATCTCAAAGTTGTGAATCAATTCAATTCTCCTATTTTTAAAATTGTTTCTAAACTTATAATATTGGATGTGTTCACGTGAAATTATTTATTAGGTGGGCGTTTTTTGAAACTTTATCAACTCTACAAATAATGATGGTATGTAAAAAGTGCTGAATCTATTTCAAGTTCTGCTTATAGTTTTGAGCAATTTTGATAAGATAATGGTAACTCACAGTTTTATATCTTGTGCGTCAGACATGTACAAAATTTGTGTTGTTTAAATACTATCAAATATCACTTCTATGAATTTCCTCACAATAATTGAACATTGTGTTGCCCAAGAAAAGAACGAAAGCAAATATTAAAGCTTTAAGTCTAATTTCACACAACTTAGCACACCATTGGTACTCATTGTCTTGCTATAAGGAAAATAACCATAAATGGTATCAATGTGCAAAGAAATTGTTCCTCGATGCGTTTTTTTCATGCTGTGATGTGATGTGATTATCTCTCATGTTTCAGATGATGATCATAATGGGAGTGATTGGCCTTGTTGTACTAGCCATTATAGTAGGTAAGTGTTCAGCTAAGTGCTCTTTTATTAGTCATTTAAGCTCAATAGGTTTTTGTCATTCTGTACGTGCTTTAGGCCTTCACAAGTAATGACTGTCAATATCGCACAAAAAAAACAAGTAGATATAATAAAACAAAAATTCTTTTAGTATTGTGTATTACATACTCCTACGACCTTATTACAGTTCCTATAGTTTACCCAAATAGTGTAGTTGGAATTTACCCATGTCACCATTTCCCCTTTCACATTTTGAATTTCCGTCTCTTTTCTCCTAATACCTAATGCCTCTAGATCTGTTTAGACATTTAACTATTGCAACGTTTGCCTCACTGTTTTCCTCCCATCGTTTAATTTTACAGCCAGTTAGAAATTAAAAGTCATCCTTTACATTATCATTATAAGTCTCAAATCCTTAATTGTTGAAAGTTAACTCTGTAATACTTTGTTTTTCATATTGTCGGCGGACAAAACACATAAATGGTCATTTTGCTGGAGAACAGTTTTAACATCACCGGAGTCGTTTCGTTGAGAGAGAAAATGATTTACTCTCAATACCGGCTGTCCTGGGAAATATCCTTATACATTTTTACTAGTAGAAATATATTATTTTCTAAATAATTAAAACATGTATTTTTCAATAATTTTCATTTAGATCTGTCAAAGCTACACAGTGATCGAAATTCACGTCCGTGTATTATGTTTTTATGTAGTTTTCAAAATCATTATTTTCGGATATTCTCTCTGTGTGTTTGGTGTGCATTTGCCGTGTTACATAATGTGATTTTCATTACGGTTTCCCGAACCAGGAATTACTTTTTATATTAGAAATTGGCTGCCCGGGACACGCCATGTTCTACGCATTGCAACCTTCTTCGGAGCCATTGCACCGAAGAGCCAACAAATCACGGACTTCCCCTTGAAAATAATTTACCCCTTCGTTGCTCGACCCCTTGCAGACGGACGCCGTCGGTCGAGGGCGAGCGCTGTGCTCGCCCACGGTCTTTGCCCATTTTGTTTTCTAATGTACAATTTTAGAATTATAATATTTTCTAATAATGTTTTCTAAAATCAATATAAAACTATTACTATGCAAATTAATAAAAACATTATAAGATTGATGTATGTTATCTCAATTCTTATTTTTTGTTCCCAAAATTATTTACATATGTTGCTTTACAATGTACAAGTTACAATTACAAGTAAAAGTATGTTTTCGAGACAAAATCAGCTCCATTTATGCATCGTATTAAGGTTTTCTCGTTTTCTTCTTGATAAAAAGAAGCATGTTTATTTCGTTCTTATTTTTCGTTTGTGATTCCCCTACCTCGCTTTTAAAAAATTGAATCATAATGAAACATGACAGGTGCGGATCCACAGGGAGGGAAATGAGGGAAATCCCCCCTTAAATTTTTCAATAACTATTAATTATAACTTGTCACGAAACTTTCAAGCAAAAATATGTTGCAATAATCATTACAACGAATAAAATCGTATCGCAACATGTGCTGAGTGTAGCTTGCAACATTTTACAAAATCTGAAAGACAACACATTTCACCAAAATATTTCGAATTTCCTCTCCCAAAATTTGTCTCTGGACCGGCCGTGAACATGAACTATAAAAAAAATGAACCCCTCCTACTCACACACTTGACAAACTCAACTTCCAGGAACATGCGAGACGGTGAATCATTTTAGTTTTCTTCGCCTGTGACGTAATAGTCGACAACACGTCCGCTTTTGTCTACGAAGGGTGATGAATGATATGTAAACAAGACGTGTCGGGCAGCTGCTAGGTCCTCACTATGCGTTTTTCCGCTCTCAACCTCTGTCTGAAGACTAACCTTATGCCATAACATATGTTTAGTGACTTTAGAAACATATAGTTTGAAATTAGATCAAAGTGCATATTGGATAAAGCAATTTGTTTCGCCTCTGCAATGTAAGTACAGTGTTCGAAATTGAGTCCAACTCAGAGCATCAACCGATGTCACTGCAGTGCCTCTGAACGACCGGTCGTAAGGTTCGAATCCCAACGGTGGCAGGATTTTTTATTCTGATAGCTGAGAGATATCTGGATCGAATTCATCCGCTATCTGAAGAAGAAGTCTAGCGGTCGGCTACTCTGATCGGTAGTTTTCCGTGGGTTCTCCGATCCAACGAGGCAAATGCCGAAGCAGTAGACGGACCTAACGGCAATACGGCAATACACGGCCTAAGAAACGGGTAAAGGACAGCGCGCAATCTTGCCTTCTTCTTTGCCCCATTCTCACCTCTTATATATATATATATATATATATATATATATATATATATATATATATATATACACACACACACACACACTTGCACTTACATGCATTATACTATCAAACATGCCGGGAAACCAGTCAGGCGCTTAGAGCTTGCCCCAGCTGGGGAGGCAAACCACCAATTACAAAATAAGCAGAGCTTCTAGATTTGATTTATTGTCACCATCTTGTATAATAAAGAGTAGACCAATGGAAAGGATTCCAAGCACGAAAAAGAAATAAATAATATTCGAAATGCTTAAAAACATTTTAAATGGATAGTTCGTTGGCAAATCAAAATGTAATGAGAATCGGCTTGACAATGCTCTACTTTCGGCGCCTGATTTTCGAATTATATCAATCGATAAGGAAGTAAGAAAGCCTATAAGCCAAAGCCTAAAAGACATTAATTCTTTAAGTTTAACGTTGGCTGAAAATTTTCTCTGTGATTTGAGCAAAATTGTTTCATAAATTTTGGATATAACCCCCTCTCCCCCCTCAAAAATTGAGTGAGTTCTTGAGAAAAAATAAAGTTGTTAGGGAAGTACAAATGCCCACGTTATCTCAAAACAGACGTATAAATGCTTATTACTTCAAGCGGAACGCGATGTGGGAAACAAGACTAAATAATTGAAAAGAAATATTGCACATTCAATTATTTACAATATTTGTAGCAATAACGTTCCATGACTTGTAGAAGAATCATAAATGAAGAGAAATAGGCGTGATCACTGAAGGACTGATGTCGATGCTGCAAGAGCATGCCACATAAAAGTAACTTGAAGTTTTTCGTGGAAACAACACATTCTTAGTTTGACGGTTGTATAACAAACATCCCACCACATCCTGTGTTCGTACATTTCACGACCGGCACCGCTGACACACACAGAGTTAAGTGTATTATTCTCACGAAGACCATCATTCTCACGGCAACCACAAACGTCTGGCGACACGATTTCGACAGTTCGGGAAGCCCCCAGTGATAAAACCATTCTGCCTCTCTGCACTACGGTATACAAGATATGTCATTGAAATTTAAAAAACACACACCAGCGTTTTCCTCACAATGCCAGTAGTAAAATTTCTGTAGCTACAGGCGTGGGGGATATTATTATTATTATGAATATTTATTTATGACTTCATATTTTACTCGAAAAAAAACACAAGAAGAATAAAATTACATCTTGATTATACAATTAAAAACATAAGTGATTTTAGGTTGAACCTCTAACAGGGTTGCTTGAAAAGCCTCTTTCCCAAATATCCCACAACAATTCTTCAAATTGTAAACTTAAAAAGGGAGAGAGATACCTACTAGAGAAAGAGATACCTACTAGTGATCTGCAACAGCAAAAATACTGCTGAATAAAACAACACAAAATTGACTTCCGAAAAGTAACACACACACTTCTCAAGAAAAACAATAGAATAGTCTTGATTAACACTGCCATTAATCAAATATTTGAACAAAAACAGTCTGCACGAATACTGAAAAAACTTAGTATAGTATATATTAAGTATAACAGTTCTTTACGTACCAAGAATATTAAAAAAGTTACTGTGCCATAACTCAACATGTGAATAGCAAATATTTAATGGTTGGCGCCTTCTTTCTTCTTGATATCGCACATCGTCAGCTAACGATGCAGTGCTGCGTCGCGCTACAATTCATGAAAATAAACGTGCAGCCCGCTACAATTCATGAAAATAAATGTGCAGCCTTCTATTTTACGTTCAGTTCAAATATTGGGTGCAAGTTACTTTAAAATATTTTCACTCCCTAAGTCCCCTTCTCCCTTTTCACTCCCTAGGTGAACAGCGTATTTTGGAATAAAAATTACGTATTGCATAGACATGCTATTGATCGTGGTGCAGTGGCGGCTGTTCTTTAAGGGCTCCAGAGCGGCGCCCTTTCCAGAAAACGAACCTTGGGAAAAATTGCAGACAATATTTAACTTTCAATAAAACGACTCGTTTAATTTGTACGTACCACCAGCGCAATTTTGAGGACACATTTAGTTTTAAGCGCCCGATTAAGCGAAAGGAAAATGTTTTTGGAATGGGTCGTATCGTGGACTATGGCGAGTCCGTCCGTAGCTGCTGCATGCGAGGCAACGGAAGCTTGAGGAAGAGGGTGGGTACTGGGAGTTGGGGGGCGGGGGCAGCGTTCTGCTATTAGGCCCATTCACAATGCAAACATAAACACAAGCATGGCGTTAACATAAAAGTTAGGACTACGTTCATAAGCGGGCTCATTCACAATGCGTTCGCGTAATCATGATACGTAAGACAACTTAAAAGCTAGTAAGCTTTAAGCTTCTGAGCTTATGCTTAAGACATACGAAATGAACCAGTCACAGTACGTTAACTCAAAATCGAGTATAGACGAGTATAATCGAACTAACGCCAATGGGCCATGGATACAGTCGATATCTTGAAATCGATTCTCACATCCAACCAATAGTAAACTAGAATGTCTCACAGAAACAAAAACTCTTATTTTGCTGACATATGTTGGCATTGTGAATACTTCAGTCTATCGCTGATGTTAACGTTTACGTATATGCGTTATGCTTATGTTTACGTTTGCATTGTGAAAGGTCCTTTAGTGTTTTGTTCGGCGGAGTTCGCGTCTATTAATGAAGCTAAGAATTACGATCCTCTCATCTGATTTCAGAAATTAGTTTTGTTAGTTGAAATTTTTTTTTTTTTTTTTTAAATATTTTATTTTCAAGTGAACCAATCGTATCTTTTGTTATCAACGTATAACTTGTCTTAGACAAGGATTACTATTCCGAAATGTGCAGAATGGTTGTACAGTGCATGCTACAGTTTTCCTCGTTCAAGAAATATTTTGTAGACGTAAAATGCATGTGATAGTTCGCACATACATGCCTCACCTCCAACTTCGCAACCCACCTCCCGGCACTGTCACGGAGGCCTGATACTCAACTTAAATGGAAAATAATACATTAAATATCATTGATAAAATTAATATTCCTTTCCTTTTGGATGCTCGGTATAGTCTCTAATTGTACAGAAACACTTGGGCAGCAGAAAATATTTTGCTTGGGACTTAAACTTTTGCATCGCATTTAATCGTTTAATGTCATCTGGCAACATGTAAAATAATATATTTGAACAATATTGGAATTTTTTGTAGTGAGCTGTTGATATTGTCACGTAATGAATATGATTACTGTGTCGAGTGTTATATGTTATAGACAACAGCGTTTGCTGAGAATATATTTTCGCCCTTAAGTAAGTCATTTTTGACAAAAACCACTGATTTATATATCCAGAGACAAGGTAATGGTAAAATACCTAGATTAAATACAGGCTTATAAGAATCACATGGGTGGAATTTTCTTATTATTCGTAGAATTCTTTTTTGAAATCTAAAAGTCTGGGAGCTATAAGATGTATTTCCCCAGAATATTACGCCATATCTCAGGCGGTAATGAACATTCGCGAAATATACACAACGAACAGTATGAATGCTGACTGAATTTGAAAGAATTCTAAAAGCGTATCGTAATAAATTTAATTTAGTGTTCAATTCATTTAAATGGACTGATTCTATTTAAAGTTTGACTGAATTGAAAGACCTAAAAATGTTGTTACTTTACCATCAGTCCATGGCACACCGTTCATTTTCAATGGAATACAGAGATGTTTATTTGAAATTGAAAACTGCATTGAAACCGTTTTCTTTTCATATACCATTAATTTGTTATTACAGAACCAATTTGAAGTATCTGAAATTGTACTATTCACGGTTTATTTATTGCAAAGAATATTCGTACTATCCGCAAAGAGGACTGTTCTTCCGTTTCGAACCGTCGAGGGCATTTCGTTTACCTATAGTAGGAAGAGAATAGGGCCTAAAATTGATTCCTGCAGGACTGCACTTGCAATTGGCAAAGAATCGGAAAGGTGTGTATATAATGTTCCATTATTCCAGTAAGGTATTTCTACTCTATGATATCGTCGTTTAAGGTACGAGCATAACCAATTTAGAGCAATACCAAGAAATGGATAAGAAGGTAATTTTGACAGTAAAAGGTTATGATCAATGACGTCAAAATCTTTTGAAAGATCTAAAAATATTTCAATAGGTGCTTCTTTTTGATTTATGGATGAGGCGTCACCTTTAAGAAAAGAAAATATGTCTGTTTCCGCTGATTTTGATTTTCGAAACCCATGTCGGCAATCTGAAAACGAGTTGTGTTTACTAAGAAAGGTTTCCATTCGTACGTAAAGAAGTATCTATAATATTTTTTGAAAAAAACGGTAAAAGAGAAATGGGCCGATAAATTTGAATTTCATTTTCGTTCCTTTTTTGAAAAGCGGCTTATCTTAGGTGTTTTAAAAATATCTGGAAAAATTCCTGTGCATAAGTATACATTAAATATGTGAGTTAACGGGTGTATAATTTCAGGCGCATAAGTCTTCAACAATCCAGAAATTCATTTAAACCGGCCGAATATTTATGTTTTAGTCTACCGATTTTGAGAATTTCATTGGAATATGTTTCGAAAACGAACATCGTGCCTAAAATTTTGGGGGAAACATCTGGTGCTGAATTTTGTGGCTGAAGATCCTTAGAGAGATCGGCTGCAATTCTCGAAAAGTATTGGTTAAATAGACTAGTCCGTTGCCAGATTGTTCGCATTTCTATAGCATTCTCTACAAGGTTTCTAGTTGATTTGGTCGACTTTTTAACTACATTCCACATTGCTTTTGTTTTATTTTTTAAAGTAGAGGAGGGGATTTGAGATACATTTATGAAGCTTAGAAATGAAAGAAATTGTTTGATTTTACATGATGTCCTAATCCCTTGTGTTATCCATAATTTGCTTTTCCGTGAAATATTTCATTTTCTTTTTTGAAGACGAAAGCAAGTGTTACAATGAAATGAAAACATTGAAAAAAGAAAGAAAAAAAAAGGGAAAAAA
Source organism: Gryllus bimaculatus (assembly GCA_017312745.1). Lineage (NCBI taxonomy): Eukaryota > Metazoa > Arthropoda > Insecta > Orthoptera > Gryllidae > Gryllus > Gryllus bimaculatus. The sequence continues at coordinate 2,410,510 of BOPP01000115.1, forward strand.
AAAAGAAAAAAAATAATTTGTATCAACAGTATTTTAAACCATGGCATCTTGCAGCAAGTATTTGATGAAAAATTGTATTTTTCATATTTTCAATAACATTTCAATATTTCATCATCATTCATATTCAATAATATATCAATATTTCCATAACATTTCATCGCCAATTATGACCATGCCTACTATTCTGCCAGCTTTAAGTACCGGCCATATGAATTTAAAGTTGTCACATTTTTCACTAATCCATCTATCATAAATGTAATGCATTTTTCCTCAGAGGTTCTTTTTTGCTGCCTCCTTAGTCAACACTCCCATCCATTTCTTTGGCCCATGTTTTTAAACATTTCTCCTTTTGTATATAAAAAAAATGTCATTCCCTATTGAAAAAAAAAAAATTAAGCAATCCTCTGTGATGTTTCAAGAGCAACTGATCAAAATGTATTAATTCTTACAGAATATAATGTGTTTTGAAATGGTCTTGTTACATGATTTTCAATTGCTGGGTGATAATTATATTTTCTCCATTTTAAATTAATATTAATGTTCTTTGAGTGGGCATGTTTTTGGAATTTATTAAAAAAGTTAAAAATAAAATAAAAATTCTCTTCAAACTAAATTGAATTTGATTGTGGAATTAATATATTTTGCCCTGTTGCTCTGCATTTATCACAATATTTAGGTTGTAGTCTTGAAACCCTAGTATTTATTTCAAAATATATTTTTTCAGAATAAGAAAATTGTATACACACATTTTTGAGATAGGGTTATTTTAGTGTGTGCATTGTAAAGGCTCGAAAACATTAATTATTGTGTATTTGTTGCAGCCAAATTCATGCCTCAGTCGCCAACTCCACCAGCCTACCAACCACAACCACAACCACAACCACAAGCTTTGCCTCCCCCGACACCCCCACCAGATGGCCAGACTCATTAAGTCTCCATTCACATCTATAGTCTATTATTTATTTTTCAGTGTCAATAGATAATAAGTCAATTTATTTTATCTTACATCATTTGAGTTGTTCTTGTTTGGTACTAAACATGAAAAAGATATCATCTATCTCACATTAACAAAACTCTGTTAGCACTCATAGTTGAAATGGGTATATTACTGAAGAACAACTTTCCATATTTTTGTTTTTTGTTACGGTGCTTACCAGGGCCGCATTATAGGATACTGGCACTCTCCACTGCTTGAGCATAACATATAGGAACTGAAGGATATCAAAATCACTGCCTAAGAACAGAATTGCAATTTACTATGTTTGTGGGGCAACATTTCTATTATGGTATTGTTTCTTGTTGTAATTGAACTTGCTAAATAATAAGCCTAGGAAACATATGATAATAAATATTAGATATATCACCACCTCTTTGAGTGCAATTAAACACATTATTCAAGTGTTAATATAGATGCAACAATGTAAATATTTTTAATAGAATATTATGCAATCACTATATACTGTCCATGCAATATTTTACAAGTTAACACTTAATTCTGTCACACTTTTTTCAGGTGAAAATTGTGTCAGTTAATTTGAAACATCCCAAAAATGCGGCTCTGAGAATATAATTTACATTATTTTACACTGTCTTGAAAATATTAAATTATATATATTATACATATAATTGTGAAAAAATTGTATTGTAAATAACCACTGTACAGATAGTAACTCAATTCTGATATGATAATGGTAATTAATGGCATATTGCAGAGCCTGTCCTATAAATATATGAATTCCTCCACTTCATTTATGTGTGTCAACAATGCTAGAATTTCATCTAATGACAATTATTTTAAACAGAAAGACTGTGTAGTAAATTGTTTCTATGAGAGCTCAGGATTAATGGAAATAGCGATAACATTTATCAAACTTCTTGGACAATTTCAGCATGTGATGATTTAAAAAATGTATCATTATTTACATGTAAAACACATATTTGAATTCCTAGAACTGAATGTAAATATTAAATGTTAATATATTTTCTCACTTCTTTAAAATATGATCAAGACAGTGTACCAATGAAAGATCTATGAAAAATCTACGTTAATTACTTTCTTGATTTTTTATGAATCTCTTCAGAAGGAAACTGTGGTCAAAACCTTCATGAATTTACTGTCACTGTTGTCAAGACTGTCACTCATCTATCAAGGATTATCACTTAGTGTACAGTTTAAACTGTGAACAGTAAAATGGTATGTTGTTGGCATAGAATAATTTTTCCAAACCAATTCTGCCAAGACTATTACGTCTTATTTCCAGTCATTATCATGATAATGATCATGATCATTAACATCATTACCATCAATATTATTTAGATGGCAGGCATGAAGGAAAGTAAAGCATCAGTATCCAATCAGAACACACATTTGACTAGCAATTTTTTAAAGCATCGTTTGTCATATATAATGTATATACGAGAGTATAGTGCTGTACACACATTTCTCTAGTGTACATAACCTAGAGTTATTCAGTGCATAATGATCATATTCCTCAAACAAGTAACAATGATTAACCTCTATACAGACTGGCTTCTGTGATCCAACATTCTTGTGTGAGCAAGGTACTGGCTATATTTATGCTTTCCCTTTAGAACGCATTCTTTCACTCGCTCATTAATAGAAATGAACAACATTATGAAGAGAGGATAGTCATAAACAATAATCTATAAATTGTTATAAGATCTGAAGTTTTGAATAATGCATTGTTCATAATTCATGTTTAATGTGAGTACAGTAAATAGCAACAAACGTGAAAATTGGTGGATGTTATGTGCCAGATGCACTGATTTACTTTGCTTGAATTTCAAGAAAATCACAATGTTTTCAATTACTTTATTGCTCATGTTCAAACTAAATGTACAAGTCTTGTTTCCTGAAAATTGTCAATAATAAAATTAATATTTCTCTCCCACATTTCACATATACTTTTATAGTTTTTAGATGATAAATACATCAAATCAATTTTTTTCTTGCAGAAATTAGCCAAGTAAATGAAAAATATGTTATAAATTAATATCATTACCCATCTACAAAATCTACAACTATTGAAAATAATATATTGTAATGAAATCCTTAATTTGTGACAGTTTTGTGGACTTTTGCAATTTATTGAACATGATCATTTTTTCCAAACTCTAAATAAAAAAAGGAATTTTTGTTTGCAATGACTTTTGCTTCTTTAAGAGGCATCAGTTCTGATATAATAGAAATTTCAATACCTAATTTGAGTATGAGGTAAAAATTATGAAAAGATTACATATACTGCATTGATTTTTAAAATTTATTATTTAGATATTGTGATATTCTTCAAATTCAAGTTCACAAATGCTGTAGTATTTCCCTGTATTTTACCTTAAATGTGTCATGTAATTCATGGTTAAACAAATACAATGTATTGCTCTTCCAAAAGTGAAAACTGAAATTGACACAGTTTAACAATGGCCACACATGTCATTGATGTTGAACAAGCTTGACAGAAAGGCATTCAAAATGAATTCAGTCATTACATATGTGGAAGATAATAAAAACTAGCAATAGAAATGCTGTTATTTTACTTTCCAACTAGAGATTTCTGTACAGACGAGAGTTACTTGGATGAAAAGGAAGATGTGATTTCTGCTTTCATGATTGCATAATGTAGAGCAAAATTTATTGACTATATCTTTTCATTCATAAACTTAAAAAAAATTCATTTAAATCTGTGTATTGATTTAGAAAAATATGTAATCTGTCTTTCAAATAAGCTCTAAAAATTGTTTCTTTGAATGATATTCATTCAATTACAGGTGGTCCAAAATTTTATTTGATACTAAATTTTGCCTAAATGTGTTTCCATGAAGCCCAAAAAACTTTTTATTGTTAAGGATGATAAATATTACGCAACGAAATGACGAAGTTGTAATAACAAAATAATGCAGAGGCTCCATGGCTTCTCATGATTTTGAACGTAATGCAATTAGGCATAGAGATACTAGTAAACCAATGTTTTTCATATAGTCATATTTCAGTTTTTGTGAGCCTCTATTGTAAGATATATCTGCTTTGTGGATGAAAGTATTAAAAGGAAAAAAAATTCAAATAAACACGAGATAATAAAAATTGGAAAGCACAAAGGATTAACATAGACAACGTACTTTATGTCTCCATTGAAGTATTTTAATTTACAATCTGAACTTGGCAGCACTGATATTTAAGAGCTAGAGCAATATGATGATGATAATAATGATAATAATAATAATATTAATAATAATGTAGAAAAAGAATGATAACAATGAAAATGGTAAAGAGCATGCTATTTTTAGTCCCCTATTTTCCACTCGTGGAGACTGAAATAGATTTTGTAGAATTCTGATTAATAGTGGAGTCTTTGCATTTACTTTTGTTTTCTCAAACAAGCTGGGCAGAATCTAATGAGTATTCAATTAATTTTTACTGGAAACACTTTTTTCTCATAGAGACAATATTAAATTTTACTTCTGAAATGCTAGCAAAAGTTCAATTATTTTAAACAATTTTAAGAAAACATAATGTGATACTCTTTCCTTGCCCACAAAAAACAACAAAAAACAAGTTTTGAGAGGAAGGAGGAAGAGAAGCAAGAATGCTTCAATGTCAGTGAACCCCAGGAACAGCCAATAGAAAACAAAGAAAACAAAATTTAGAAAAATTTTTATATGAATTAATTGCCCTCTGAGAAACATCTTCCTGTTTCATTAATTTGGCGTTATGCTCATGTAACACAACTATGCTCATGTAACAAAACTACAAATTCAGAATTGATTAATCATATTCAGTCAATTAATAATGTTACTATATTTTTTTTCCCATCAAATAAATACTGATTTTCAGTTTGTGGCATCCACACCTCTCTCACAGGTTAAAACAAAATATTACAATTAAGTAGTGCAATTTGTATTATGGGAACCCACATGTTCTATATATTTGTGTGCTTTAATTACCTAATGATGATAGTACTAGAAAACATGAAATCTACACATGTTATTGTAATTCTTAACCAGGAATAACTGAGTGGTTTGAATTGTACTGATAAGTGTTGCAGCATTATTTGGGTAGGACATATTGGAATAATTGTTCAAATATGTTTTAACGTATGGTGTTTGTTATGCAATAAATAGAAAATGAAGTAAATGCGGGTCAATGAAGCTACTTACTTTTTGTAAGAAACACCTTAGTCTAATTGTTAATTTATATGGAAACCATTAGAAAAAATCTAAATGAATGAGAAGTGGCAAACTTGCAGTAACAGTAGAAATACTTGTCTGTTCCACATGAAGATACACACTGCTAGAGCATGTAAAACATCAATAGAATGCCATCACTAATGAATACTTCAAATAAATTTCTATAAGAAAGTAATAGAATTCATCAGAATTTCGTGAAAACTGTCTGACAATTTCTTCATCTAGTGTGTTAAATGAAAGAATTACTTCAGTACTTACAATATTACTGAATATTGAGCCCAGTGATAGCCAATACTAAAATTTAATTTTTTATGAGATTTGGTTATTAATTTATTTTGAAATAAAAGATATTTATATTACTTGCAGACACATATTTGTCATTGTGAATTATCTACCTTTGACATAATCAGCTAGTGGTCAAATGTAGGCTATTGTTCATGAAAGGAAATGAAACAAAGTTGACATGTCATATGCACAGACTTAACAGTTCAAAGAGACTTTTTGTTTACCTCAGAATGAAAACAAAGCATGTATAAAGTCTTAAGAAACTGGAAAAATACACATCTATTTCAAAATGGTTATGGAAATAAACTTGTACAACCAAATCTCATTGTCTACAGGGACCATTTTAGATCTGACATTTTGCTTTGCAAAATCTTTTAATTGCGGCTATCCACCAAAGTTCACCTTTTTCTCTCCACAAAATAAACAGAAATAACTTGATGATTCCTATTTTTTAATTTCAAAACCCTCAAACTAAAATAATCTCAGCATATATTTGTCCCTATGAATCTAAAAAAATATGTAAAATGCTGTTATGTAACAACAGATTTACACATAATTTGCTGTCAAATTCTAGATGTTACAGGATGTGATAGCATGTAAATACATAATAAATTAAGATATGTACTCAATAGAATTATATTACATGCTTGTGTGATGTATGTTCAATTTTTGATTAATTACTTAAAACAACAATTTCTATAAAGAGTAAGTGCTTTAAAAGTTTAATTGTTCTTTTATATATTACATTTACCTTCTACTTTTTTTCCTACATAGTTGTGAAATGCAAATAAAGATTTTATAACATCATACACCCCCATAACCCTAATAATCTTCATTAACAGAAAAGTTTAACATAAGATCTAGATCTTTGAACCCTCTGTTCACATTACTACTGAAAGAACAAATTATTGTTAACTTAATGCACCGTCATAGTACAGGTACATTCATGCATGCCTAAAAACATCTCTAAAAAGACAATGCAATTTCATTAAGTTTGAAAAATACAGTGATTTTTTAAATTTTGTAATGAAAATGAAAGTTTTCACATGATTGCAATACTATTTGCTTATGTTTAATTTATTAAAAGAATGTACAGAAATTGATATTGCAGGTAGTCATATCACGAAAATTTAAAGTATGTGATTAAATAATTTTATTATCGAGTTAACTTTACTTTTGTACTAAATGAAATGGCAGATGTAAAATTGAGCATGATTGAGAATGCTTGAATGGGTATAAATGGCTTCAAGAAAGATGTTAAAACATGCAAGTGAAGTTCTAAAAGAATTCAAGTATGCAACAATTATCATTGCAAAAAATGGCAATGAGCTTCAATATTACAAGTCTGTATCAGTGCACTAGAATATAGTTCACAGATAACATTTCTGTAATTTAGAGCATATCTAAGATGATTTCAGTTAATTTGCAACACTCAGGAATTGTTATTGAACTTTACTCCAGACCATGCTAAAGCTTATGATTGCAATGTATTACACATTCTGTATGATATAAAACAAGAACTTCATGAATTTTGATAACACTTTAACTGAATATTAACATTAATATAAAAAGGTTGTTTGTTTCTTACAGTTATGTGTAAATCTATGTAAGAATTCTGGAGCCACAAAACTGTATTAAATGTAAAAGATGGTATTATATATCGTTATTATTTAAAAATGTACATCTATTAGAAATTATTAAATAATGTAAATTTAGAGATAAATGAAATATAGCACTTGTTTTATTGTGATACACTCAGAACTAGTTTTATTAATAACAAGATAACATACATGTATAATTAAGATTTGAATGATGATCTATTCAATGCAATAAAATGTATGAACCTAATTCCCTTCATTTGACATACAAACATAGATTCTGCAACTAATTTTTATTACAACTATCAACAATATAGTGAAAAGTGATCCTAGTTAAGAATAAACAAAATCCCTGTATGAAATAGCTGCAGAAGAATTGCAAAGTACATGAAGAAAGGTTTCAAACAGGACCAAATAATAAGGTTTCAATTAATGCAGAAATGGGCACTTAAAATAAGTAGAACTAGTTTTACTTCTCATTAGAGGAGCAAAGAGTAATGATATCAAAGATGATAACCGAGTTCGCAATCCCAACCATTGAGAAACATCACTTTATTTCTGCATACATGTGGAATGGAGAATAAATAAGAAATATGTGAACAAACAACAATCACCACAAATTGATCATTATTGACCAAAAATAAAACATAAAGTGAAATTGGATACAATGCAAGACTGAAGTAATTAATCAACAAGTTCTTGTCAGATATCTTAAGTGATCTTAATCGTACGAATAACACAGCCACACAACGAATCAGGTTTTTTGAATCATATAATGTATTTTGACCAACTGAACTGAAATCTGCCAAGAAAATTGGCTCACTGGGTCAAAGTTTCTCGTAAGACTCAAAATATAAGTCCAAATTCACAAAAATTATTGTGTACGACTATTTTCTAAAATGTATTCTATATTACATAGTGTATTTTTATTTGCTTTGACAAGAGTTTCCACATGTTTCAAAGGAGTAGTGACAAATATATTGGGCAAAATAAGAGACGTGAATAAAAAAAATGGTGGCTAAACTGAGGAAATTCTTTTAATTAATTTAAAATTTCATTTCCTTAATTTACCTGAAAATCTTGAAGAGGGTAGCAAAAACCAGGTAAATCACCAAGATATTAATGTAATGGAACAATGATATCTGGATAGGGGAGAATCAGCCATCACGATGGCTGATTTCTGTTGTTTGTTGAAGAGGGAAACAAACAGGATATGAACAAAACATAATGAATGTCTAGAACTTCTAAAGAAAAAAAGAGCTCATTACAGTAGCAAAAAAACTACAATTGAGACAATTTGAGAATTTTCTGGAAGATAGTTTATGTTTAATTTATTCTGGTGTTGAGTTTAGATCAAGTGAAAAGGAAAACAAATGTGCTTACCTTTGTACAATTTTTTATGTGGATATAATATGGGTTATTCATGATAACAACAATTTGCAAAGAAAAAATTGTTTTCCTTCAATTCTGACTTTTTTTTAAGCCTTTGAGTTATGTTGGGCAAATTCAGATGTAAACATTGGATTTAAACAAGTCAATATACATTTATTACTTTTGTATGTTTAGCATGTAAATACCAAAAGGGTAATGGTGTATTCTCCAAGAAAAATGGGGTTTTGTTAAGCAAGACCAATTTTTTTTAGTTATGAAAAACCTAATGGCCCAATTTGGATTCAGCAGGTCAAAATATATAGGAATATATAAGGTGTTTAGAATGCAAGTGGTGTAATTAATAGAAGGATGTATAAAAATGACCCAGTGGATCAAAGAATAAAACACTCAGCATTTAGATACAATCATTTATTTGCTGATGTTTTGTCAAAATAAATATGATCTTTTCAGAGGAAGCTGAAATTAATACAATACGTTGTGTGTCAAGTTGACAATAATATATTATAATTAATAAAATAAAATTACATTTAGGAAATCTATATAGTATGGTAACAGGTTCTTTTGGACATAGTATTGGAGCAAAATTGGAGTTTTAAGTAAAAATAATGATTATAAATTATAATGTATGTTTTTAACTTCATCCAAATGTGGATCGTCGACTCCCGACCAATCAGTGATCCATAAGTTTCCTCTCCCATCCTTGAAAACCCATTGCAAAACTAATCCTCTTCAGACTTGCACCAATCCCAATCCACCTAGCATTATCTTTCCATCCCTATTTGGCGCCAGCGCGGGTCGCTCCGCGGTCCTCCAGCCCTTGCACTTAGCAATATCCACAGCCACCCCCCACATGATATAAAAGAGATCCCCGCTGTATTCCTCGGCCTTACCCACGACTTCGACACCGACGTCCAAACGATCCTTTTAGTAAAAATCCGCCCACACGTCGCCAACCACCGACCCCCTTACTTTAAAACTACTTCACCAACATATCCTTCCATATCCGGCACCTATCCTCTATCAATTACCCAATCCCAGCGCGTTGGGCTTGTCCATCGACGTCTTTCCATTCACCGGCGGGGTCAAACCCTCCCTCTCTGGTGCTGGCCTTGCCTTCCTAGCTCCCAAAAAGCTCCCCACCCTGGGCCGGCTAAAGTATCATCACAATAAACTCGTCAAATCCATCATCGTCTCCTACAAAATTAGTGGTGCTAAAACAGCGCGTATTTTACTTTTACGTCCGTACTCTCACGCAAAAGAAGTAAAAAATTTCATCCCCTGGACGCCCCTCATCAAAACCTCAGCATTATTATCTGTCAAACTCTTCTACTGACCTATCACATCAAGCAAACCTTCATTAAAACCAATCAATTTACTAACGCCCTACTCCCAATCCACATTCACTATTCCATTGCACCCAAAAAGAAATTCCTAACCAGAATACTACATTCGAACTATCCTGATATATGCCGACACCTCATTCTTCTTAACATCACATCAAAACTTAACTACAATAGCAAAAGAAGAAAATCGCATTTTCCGTTTAATATTCCGTCCACATATCGACACCCGATACAATGACATCAGAAATCTCCACCACATTCCTCACATCCACAACTCAACAATCATCCAAACACAAGATTACACCAATAATATATCCTTTAGAAACTGTATAATACTCAACGTACACATCATTAGAAACCCCCAGGCATTCCTTTAAAAAACATTCACAGACATCCTAAAACTCCCTCCCCCCATTACCTAACACAGAAGGCAAACGACTCCATTTCAGCTTGATTCAAAAGACACGCACCCTGCAAATGCAGCTAATTACCTTTCTACTCTAAAAACCCGCCTATTAATCCCAACAGTTTTTCCCTTCTCATTCTTTCTCACTTCTTCTGCCCCTAAGAAACCTCATTCAAGCACTAAACAAAAAACCACTCACTAAATATGTAAAGTAACCCATCATACCCACCATCCTCATTCCAATCCCCGTGCCAAAGGAGATGTCCACAACACTGACTTTTAGAGCTTCTTATGGCAGTCGTCACTGGGTGGCAAGTGGAAGATGCTGGATGCCGCAAGTTAATGGTCAAAATATGGTATATGTGTCAATTTTACATTAGTACTTCGAGATTATCCTTCGTTGGAGGTTTTCCTCGGGCTGTAATGGTTACAAAACGTTCTGTTTTGTGTAGGTACATTTTTTCGAAGTGAGATGTTCTTTTTTCTAAAATAAAGTTGTATTTTCACGGTAACCAAATTGTGTGTGGTAGTGGTAACCAAGTTGTGGGTGGGAGAGACGGTAAGCTTTTTTAGATCCCTTACTGTTCCAATTAATCAGGAAAGTAAAGCACCCTCGGAACAAACAGGACAAAATTGGATTTCTATTTTGAAGAGAAAAACGTTAGATGGTTATTTCAAGTCAATAGTGGCCACTTACAGGTACTACCCATCTTCGTATTTCGTAATTCAAAATCTAAATATCCAAACGTGTTCCTGTCATTCTCAGATGTTTCACCTGCTAACGTATGTAGATTTTCCACATTTTTAATGATATAAACAACTCACAAAAATGAGCATAGCTCTCACAATAAATAAGTTCTCCCTTATATGCATTGACAGAACTTGAATAAAAAAATTGGAGTCATTTTTGACAAAAAAAATGAAACTAAATGAGGCTCCATGTTAAAATTAAAATAAGCCGTTTCAAAGGGCTTTGAGTTGCTTTAAATTTATCGGGATTAAATATCAACTTTGGATAATATTGACCGAATGTTTAGGTGCTAGTATTAAACACAACAGATAAAAGCATTGCCGTCAATCAGTTTTTCGGAATCAAGGACCCACAAAAAATGGATTCTGAATACACACGTTAGAGGAAGCAAATTTACTATAAAGAGGATCAAGAGTTATCCACTCTTTCGTTACCAGGCAATAAGAGTTTTTCTGTGGAAAATTCGCCGTTATCCGGAGCATAATTACTAGGGGACGGATTTTGATGACCTAAATCATCGCAAAAAATGTTCAATAAAATGCACTTAAAATGCTTTAAAAATTACTTAAAAACAAAGAAAAATGACGTAAACAATGTGATCAAAATCACTTCATATGAACATCTCAAGCTATTGGATATGTTATAGATGTAATCGCTAATAATAATAATAATAATAATAATAATATTTATTGAGTCACATATACAATTGCAATCATGTATGACGAGTCAATATGTCTGAGTTACATTACTGTTCAGGAGCAAAACAAGGGGCCATCTCAGCATTTGCTCAAAGGACCAGGGAAACTGAACAAAACCTGATCGAGATGGAGTCATTGGCCTAGGGATTATATTACTATACTTGCTACATGAATGCTTCTTCCTTTTGCTCAAGTGAACTCAGCTCGTTGATTTGGACTGTTATTTTAGAGAAAATCGCTGCCTTAATTTATCGCGAAATCGGCGAAATCTGACAATGGCGCCGATAGGCGTAACAGGAACCTTAGATTACATAGTACTCTTAACGGTTGACATTACAATATATGAGCGAAGAAATCGAATAGACTATTCAGGAATTCCGTGGAGAACATTTCTTGGACGTCGTAAATATTGTTTGAAGCAAGTACCTTAAAATGATATTAAAGCCGACGAAATCAGCGAAAAATGCCTTACAATTACCTCTAAAAGGATAGAAAATGACTTATTAGTCAAAATCAATGAAGCATTAAAAAATACCTAAAAAAATGGTTCATTTCCTTTTGTCATAAAATAAAATTAATATATATATATATATATATATATATATATATATATATATATATACATACTAAACGGCATTGTGCTAAAGCGAAAAGAAAAAAATTACATTTCAATGAAATCCGTCCCCTAGTAATTACAATACATGCTCATCTTACGAAGGACAAGAAAGTAAAAACAGAATGAATGAGTGAGTTAATTAGTGGATAGTGTTTTCTTCAACTCAGCGCTGCTCCGACCCTACAAAAGTAACCATGATCGTCGCCAAGGTAAGCTAATCAAGCAAGCAGGTAAGTCTCAACAATCGGCCGCAGCCTCAATTCCTGGTGTTCCTCAACGACGGTGCACGGTGACACCCTGGGCCTGTAACGGTGAAGGCGGACCGAAAGGCCAGGCATAGGCGCTCCCTGTGCTGGAAAGGGCTGGAAGCGGGAGTCGTACGCAAGTATGGCGTCGTTAACACGAGGGCCAGAACCGTTACGTCGGTGAAAGTGCGCTGCGGGGGAGGAAGGGGTTGAGCCTGAACTTCCGGAATTTTGCGCTCTGGCGGTTGACTCACGTAGAGCTGCAGAGCCAAAAATAACCTTAGGCTGTAAACTCCTAGGATGCTAGCCAGCGAGCCCTCTCTTACCGACAGCAGGCGAGCCAACCTGGGAATCTTGTGTGTGGGGGCGTGGCCCCTCCTAAAGATGCTAGCCAGCGAGCCCGCGCTTGCCGACAGCAAGCGAGCCTATCTAGGGAACAGTGGTGGGGGGTGTAGCCTTCAACTATTTAACGCGGCGCCATCTGCGCCCGCGTTCTCATTCAGTTTACATCGGAGAGCGTTGTACGTGTAGGTACAAGGAGTGTAGGAGTGTGGGCGAGATGTCCGGAGTGTAAGGGCCAGATGATCTCGCGTGCTGTAGGCACACGGTCGCCACGACCGGTTTAAATTTTGGCGTCAGGCCATGTGACGGTAATTGTCACGGGACGGAAGTCCGACAGCTCGCATCACGCGTGGCTTTTATTTTTCTGCGGTAAAGCAGAGTACTGGAAGGAAAAGGTTGCCGGAGTGTTTAAAATTAGCAATTTATTGTAACTTGTCTATAATGTTTTAATATACTATTTTTATTTTGTTATTTGAATTTATTTCTCATTTCACTACGTCACACAAGCAACTCAGTTCAAGGGTAGCCGCCGTGCAGTTTAGTGCAGGGATGGATATGAGGTTGTCGGCATCCACGTGCTGGTGGAATATACCACGCGGTAACTAGCGTGCAGGTTGTGAGAGCGCGACAAGAAGCGTGCGCAACAAGGCCCGCCGCGTGCGTGTGCAGACGCAGATTCGGCGCGAGTCGCCAGGGCAATCCACGGCGCGGTTCTCGGAGGCGCACATTGGGATAAAATGCCTAAAACCTGCCAAAATTCGAAAAAAGTCACTAGTTCAGAATTTTTAACTCTTAGGTTGGTTACACTAATGGGACTGTTAAATCCCGTACATAAAGAAGGCTCCACACATGCGGCATTCGGCGAATCCCGAAGCAAGCGCTCGCCGAATCCCGAGTAGTGTGGACGGGTTGCTTGCGATTTGCCGAGCGCCGAACATTCGGTATTCGCCTTACTCACCGCGTGTCGGTCTTTAGGACACCTCAAAGAGAGAGAACATTTGCCGACCACATCAGCTATTCGGGATTGGGGGGACCAGTAGCTCGTTGTTCGGCGAATGCCAAATGTGTGATAAGAACGGCCGGAACTTACAAGCGAAAGCTGTATTTGAAGGAGGCTCCACGCATTCGGCATTCGCCTAGCAACTCATCCAACAGCTGATGTGTTCGGCGAATGTTCGCTCTCTTCGATGTGTCCTGAAGACCGACACTCGGTGGGTAGGGCGAATGTTCAGCGCTCGGCGAATCGCAAGCAACCCGTCCACACTACTCGGGATTCGACGAGCGGTTGTTCGGGATTCGCCGAATGCTGCATGTGTGGAGCCGTCTCGAGGTTAGACATTGGGTTCTATTGTGTTTACAGCGTCACCAATCCGGACGGAAATTTTAGTGTGGAGCCAAATATTTTTGTTCTGTGACAATAATCATTCAAATTTTAAAACGGAACATGTTACAGAAGGTATGTACTTAATTATAAGCCCTTGTTTAATTTTTTTCATGTTAAACATATTTTTTAATGAAAAATTACATTTCATTTTGCAAGAAATGTTGCGACACGAGACCGACAGACCGAGTAGCGCAATCCTACGAGAATTATAAAATAACCTCTACCACGTGTGTCATACAATATTTTTTAGTCATCATTACTGACTTTCATTTTATTTGAATGCAAAGATCACTAGTTGGGTACCATGTTACATTAAAGCTAGATTTCAAAGGTACCAAGTGTTATTACAAAGTCGTAATCTGGCAGACTCCTTGGGAAAAAATAAAGAAAATCAAATGTTTACAATGAAACACTAAATTTAATGGATTGAACATTTATGGTAAGTAGTTATAAAATACATTTAAAGGGTTTTATAGATACACCTAAATTACTTGACTCTCACAGCAGACACTTGCTTGGTGCTGTGCACACATGGCTTTTGAGAAACTTCAGCAGAAGTACCTCGTCAGGCGATCTTTATTATGATCGCCATCGTCCAATTATGATTGCTAAATATTCAGAAAAAAAACTTAAAGGCTACAAGACAAGAAATGTCTATTTACTATATTGGCGAATAAAGCACTAAAACATCACTGACGTAACTACAAAGGCCTAGTCTATAGGACGACGCGTGTTAAAATGGTGTATACAAGAAATAGGCATGGGCACAATGATATGTGTATTTCATCGGCTAGTAACACAATGAAGCTACACAGAGTTTGAGAAATGAAGAGTGAGGGGAAGAGGGGTGGAGTAAGCTTTGGGCACTAGTTGTGTCATCTGACAGATGACGCCTTTGTAATCTAGGGTTAAGAAGAGTCGTACGCTATCTGACGAAAGTATTTTGTTTTTATCTGAACATTTGAGCATCGTCTCACCTTTAGCATTCAGAGTATCTAAAAGCAAATGATTTTACTAAAGACTGTCTAAAACATTATTTGTTCAAATGTATCAAATTTGTAATCAAAAACTTAAATAGTCATTTTTGTTGCATTCTTCCACATTTTTTCCAAAAGTGATTCACCATATTGAATCAGCCATTTCTAATTTTTCATTTTTGATTTATTCGTAATCAGTAAGCTCGAAAATCCCAATATACTCATTTTTGTTGCATTCTTCTAGGTTTTTCCAAATATCATCCGCCATTTGGAATTTCTCATTTTTGATATATTCGTATTTAGTGAGACCGGAAACCCCAACATAAGCCCCAATACAGCCATTATATTGAAAATTGCAAGTGATATTGAATTTAACCACGTTTGTGGCATTTCATCGCACTGTGCGTCGTCGTTGCAGTCTGTTTGCCATAACAACTAGTTGAGGATCCTCGTGCGATATGTGATCAGTCGGCAACACATATACATACTCGCGCAGAAGGTGCAACATGCCCTACAGACACGAGTGCTCGACGACATACAGGAACTCCCATATGTTTATTCATTTAACGTCAAGAACAGTTACAAACTGTATTGATGAGCTATGAGGAGAAGTCTATTCTCTCCACGTTTTCTTAATTCTGGGATCCCTACACTAAGCCAGCTCAATTCTGAAGATTCAAGGGAATCAAAGTTTTTGGCAAGAATTGATAAAAAAATATTCCTTCTGGGGTAATAAAAACTATTTGCAAAAGAAAATCACCTATAGCTTTGGGCTGTTATCCCACATCGTGCCCTTCGTGAAGAATTCGACTTCCTACACGACAATATTAACTATAATTTGAATATCTATATTTCCCATTGAACTCTAGAAGACGTAGACAGATAGTGAATATGCTTAAGACGAGGAAATTCGAACTGTGCTCCATACAACGTGCGCGTCACCGTGGTAGTGATGTCGAACAAGGATGGGAACCTGACACTTTGTGGAGTCTACAAGGCCACAGTAAAAAGTGTATAGCGGCCGAATATGAAGGCGTGTCAGAATAATCTCCTCGCGCCTAGAGCCACGAGATGATGAAGGCCAAGGCGTTATGAAATCCTTGATTCTCGAGAGCTTAAAATCTGAGTTCTACCACTCTGTTTGCCATGCACTTGGAATAGAGCGTTTGATAAACAGCTTGGTATCAATTGTTGAGACTGTGAGGATGTCTACCTCAGTTTTCTTCGTGGCGAGCTTTACTGCTTGGTCAGCAATTTCGTTACTTATTATTCCAACGTGGCCAGGGATCCAATAAAAAACAAATTATAACGACGCACCAATAAATGATGGATTTGGTATTGGATGATCGCTGTCAGAGGGTCGCAAGAGGAGAAGCAAGAGCGAGATTCGAGTGAGTGTTTTGAATCACTGCGTATCACTACTTCTTTTAATGTCATCGATTCAGCGAACCTAAGTGCCTCAAAGAGCACATATTTTTCTGCAGTATAAGCGCTGCACTAAGTTTCAACAAGACTTCGGGAGGATTTCACAGGGATGGGGAGTTTTATACCGAGTTACTGCAAGAGCGTGTAGAGACAGATAGCCGGAACGATGGGGATGGTCTGAGTGCGTATGATGACCCGTGACTTGGGCGAAGAACTGCTTGGCGCGAAGAGTATTTATAGCTGATACAATCGCTCCATAGGAACGGATTACAATATTTTGCCTTCGGCTCAGGGATGGTTCACCAGCCTCGGCCAAGATGCATTCGATGCGATGCATTTCGATGATTCGTGCGAAAGGCGCCTGTGCTGACCCGTATACCGGCATTGTGTATGGTATTCAATGACCGGGGTCGATGAAGACGCTGACCCATAAATAATACACCCATAATCTAAGAAATGATCTACCAGTAAGGGCGCAAAGGAGGTTCAAAGGTGATTCACATCGACTCTCGAAGTTTTGAATATGCTTTCGCCACTCGTTGAACGTCAGGCCAAGGAAAATGGCGGATTCGAAGGGAAGTTGGCCCCTAAAAAATATAAGGTTGTATATGGATGTGATGAATTCTACAAAGGTGCATACAACTGGATTTTGAAGGAGAGAACCTGAATCCAGTTTTATCGCTCCATTCTTGCAGTTTTTAGAGGACAAGCTGTAACTGTCCCTCAATAACTTGCATGCTCGTCGAGGAGCAGAATATGATAAAGTCGTCAACGAAGAGCGATGATTTCACAGGCTCTCGAATTACTGATGCGATACTATTGATGGCAAACTGTGACACTCAGCATTTGTCCTTGGGGAACACCCTTTTTCTAACTGGTGACTTGGGAATGTGTCACCAAGGCGGACGTGGAAAGATCTTGACGAAAGAAGATCTCCTAGAAACAAAGAGAACCGTCCCCTAAGGCCCCAAGAATGCAAGGTGCGAAGAAAGCCGTACCACCAGGTAGTGCCATATGTTTTTTCTAGGCCTAAAACATTACTACCGGGAGTTGTCGTAACGCGACAGAAATGGAGATCTGTGTAGCAAGAGAGACAAAGTGGTCCACGGTTGACGTGTTCTTCCTGAAACCTCACTGAAAAGTGTAAATAGATTCCTTTTTTCTAGGAGGCAGACCAGACGTGTTTACCATTCGCTCTGTAAGCTTGCACACAGCGTGTGAGCGAGATTGGGCAGTAACTTGAGGGGATTGTTCTGTTCTTTCCTTCTTTAGAGATTGGAATAACAATGGCTTCACGCCATGTCCTTGAGAAACAATGTTCATTCCTGATCAGGTTGAAAATACGGAGAAAAGAACGAGCGTTTTCCGGTAGGTGTTTAAGCATTTCATTATGTGTCTGGTCTGGTCTGGTCTGGTCCTGGACCAGAATCTTTTGCACAAGCGTGGGGCACATGAAAATTCATCCATTCATCCATTCTTATTTCTATCAGAAAGCAGACTGTGTGCAAGACAGGACAAACTAGAATCGTACA
The DNA here is from genome assembly GCA_017312745.1 of Gryllus bimaculatus. Lineage (NCBI taxonomy): Eukaryota > Metazoa > Arthropoda > Insecta > Orthoptera > Gryllidae > Gryllus > Gryllus bimaculatus. Next base: position 2,428,706 of record BOPP01000115.1, read on the forward strand.
ATGCAGGGGGCTCACAGCTAAACGACTCTCTGGAAATTGCAGAACACTTCGCAGACTACTTTAAAGAGGTTTACACAATAGAAGCACTGAATTAACAACCAAACATTACAAACAGATGCACAGAAAATATTGAATTTACAAATATAGAGGTCTCTTAAACCTTGTCGGTCTGGAAAGCTCATCTAGTGGTCCAGATCATATTCCAACAGTCTATTTAAAAAAATGTGCACACATCTGGCACCAACTCTCAATAAACCCTTCAGACAGTAACTCGAAACAGCAAAACGTCCTTCTGCATGGAAAATAGCTGAGATTATACCTGTTTTTAAAAAATCGACAAACAACTGACACAGAATCACGGGCCAATAAGTCTGACAAGCACGGTTGGAATAGTGATGGAAAGACTGATAGTCCAAAAATTCCACAATCATGTACAAAGCAACAATATAACCAGAGAGCAACACGTATTTGTATCGGGAAGTTCAACTGTCACCAACCTGATCAACTCACTTGATGTGTAGACAGAAATGTTACTCCGAGGACAACCTATGGACGTAATTTACCTGGATACCATGCTAAGGCTTTCCACAAAGTCACCCACAAACAACTGATTTATAAACTAAAAGCAATGGGGATACGAGGCAAATTATTAGCTTAGATTAGAGATTACTTCTATAATAGAAATTTTTAAGTACGTATTGGAGACTATCGACATCCTAAACTATTACAAGCGGGGTTCCTCAGGGATCCGTTTTGGGTCTGATGCTGTTCACTCTATACGCAAGTGATCGCAGTGAGGGAATATCTATAGGATGGAATTGCTGTGTAGTGATACAAAACTTTTTGCAAATCCACTGAATGATCACCAAGCATTACAGAATGATCTTACTACAACGGAAAACGGTTCTGAAACACAGTTACTCCCGCTGAACACCGAGAAAAGCAAAATTCTTCACATCGGGGAGAAAAACACAAGACTACCCTACACGACTTCAAATCACAACTTGGATATCACAGTACAACAAAACGACCTGGGAGTACTAATTTCGCAATATTTGAAATAGGAAAGACAGGTCACAAAGGTCGCCAAACAAGCAAATAGTGTACTATATATATGATGAAGGCTTTCTCTAAACTGGACGTGGTCTGGTCCCCATATTATAAAAAAGGTAAATGACAATTAGAGAATGAACAAAGGAAAATCACCAGGATCCCACGAGAGTGCCATGAAAAGACAACCAAGAGATGCCAAGAAATTTCGCTACTCACATTGGAACAGAGAAGGTATAGAATTGACATAAGTGACTTGCAAAATGAGGAATTGTTATGTTTCACAATTCACAGATTATCTTCACAAGATCTACAGATGACAGATTATAAGTACACAGAATGAAACTGAGGAAAGAAAAAACAAGGATTGGACAGAATCTCACTTCATCACCATAAGGATTGTCAATACTTGGAATGAACTGCCAGCAGACTACATGGGAAAGGAGACCTTAAATGCCTTCAAAAACAGTTAACAAAGTGAAGTTCACGATGGATACATGAGATAGCTGTGAAAGATGGTGATAAACTAACAGGAAATGTGATCAATACATGCCAATTAATTGAACTATAGAATTATATACTGAGAAATTTGAGATACTTTAACAGCAGTGTAAGACACGTGTTTAACAGCGTGCTGCTGCCAACATTTTTTCAAAATAAATAAAATGTTATTTAGTAAACTTTATGGAAAGTAGAAAGTATCTATGGCATGTTTCTTCGCACACTGGGAATCAAACCCGCTTCTTCCAGAGTTCTCGAATATTACAACTTTGCCACTGAACCATCCATTCGCTGTTCTATCGCTCTTCATATAACAACACATTTTATATGAACGTAACTTTAAAGTAATATTACGTATACAAAAATGAATTCATTTTCAGGTACAGGAATCACGGAAGTCTTAAGTCTGTACTACTACTATTTACTTCTCAGTGGACATTAACATATTTTATACGCTCTACAATAAAATTAATTTAATCTCAGTAGTTCAGTCTAGAGAACATAGTTTTGAAGAACCTCATTAGCGCAGTTGGCAGGCAGGATTGTCCATCACCATCAAACTCTTGAGCCAAGGCATTTTCGACGTGAAATAGGTTTCCAAGGTCGTACATACACGGTTCATTGTATCGTTGCATTACAAATAAAATTTGAAAATATAATATAATAATCTTATAATTTGAACAGATCTGTAGAATGTCTCTCAAGTGTACCATCTGCACTTGGACTTCATATACTTCATTTTCAAAACGTCTACTCACATCTAGAACTTCTACTACATACTGACAAGTCACTTATCAAAATAAATTAATTTTTGGAAGAAGTTCCATAAGTGTTTGTAGAATTCAATCAAATGTCTTTATTGGAACTGCAAATTGGAATTGTAAATGCATTACATCATATGCTTTGAGGTCAATTATGTCCATTTACACTATGTGATCAAACGTATTCCGGACACGTCCAAAATGGTGTAATGGTGTGGTCGTGTTTTTCACGGGGGGGGGGGGCTTGCACCCCTTGTTTTGTGTGGCACAATCACGGCACAGGGATACGTATATGTTTTAAACATCATCTTGCTTCCCACTGTTGAAGAGCAATTCGGGAATGGCGATTGCATCACATTTCAACACGATTGAGCACCTGTTCATACTGCACGGCCTGTGGCGGAGTAGTTACACGACAATAACATCCCTGTAACGGACTGGCCTGCACAGAATCTGGACTCGAATCCTATCGAACAATTTGGGATGTTTTGGAATGCCGACTTCGTTCTAGGCCTCACTGATCTACATCGTTACCTCTCCCCAGTGCAGCACTCCGTGAAGAATGGACTGTCATTCCCCGCGAAACCTTCCAGCACCTCATTGAAAGTATGCCTGTGAGAGTGGAAGCTGTCATCAATGTAAAGGCTGGGCCAACACCCTATTGAATTCCAGCATTACCGATGGAGGGCGCCACGAACTGGTAATTTTCAGTCACGTGTCCGGATACTTTTGATTACATAGTGTATGTCTACTGGGAATTTATCCATTTGACACTAAACGGGTTTTGAAAAACTATAGCTCTAGAGTTAAATATCGAACTCAGTGAATATACTTTTGAATTGTATTTTTAGTTCTGAAAGGATTTCCAAACGATATGGAAGTTTCAGGTAGGGTAGTGAGCAAAAGATTTTGTATTAATCTCTTTTTCTAGAAATAATGACTGCCTAAATGCCTTGATATGAGTGTAAAGATCACATATGAGGTTATTTTCTCCTTGTATTTTAACTTTCTCGCCCTTACGAAGGTATACTTCATAAGAAGAGAAAGTTATGTAATTTTATTTAAAGAAAGTTATGCGCCGGAAAGCGTCAAAGTTTCGGCGGAAAACTAAAAGTTTTGCCGGGCACTGGTAATGAAAAAGAGGATAAATCCAGTTGATAAATACAGAAAAATCTTCTAACACGTGGTGTGACCAGAATTCATGTTTTGTGGGCCCTTGATACCGAAAAAACGATTGACAGGAAAATGTGTCAGTCTGTAATTATCGCTAGGGCCTAAACCGTTCAGCCGATTTCCTCCAAAATTTATATTTCCTGATCGATCTGAATGAACTCGAGGCTTCAAGAATTTAAAACATTTTGATTTTTGAGTGTACTTTACATGACAGAATGTTCGTTTTTCAGCATTGGCCCGAGTGTGGTCCATACAGCGCTTCTGTGGCGTAGTGGCATTAGTGAATGCGAGTCAACTGAAGATCTGAGTTCGAGTCTCGGAGCTCAAAAACTTTTTGCTAGTTGAAGTTGCACTTTTGCAGGTTTTGTTAGTAGGGTAACGTAGCGGAGCAGTTAGAAATAACGCGAGAAAAAATGTACTTTTGTAGCACCACTAGTTTTTATGAAATTTTGATAAAGGTCATTACCTGAAATGAAAACCAGTTTCCATTCTTTGTCAGATAGTACTTTCCGATCAGGAATATTACAATTTCTGTACATAAAGAAAAGAAACGACTCAGTTGCGACAACAGGGCCAACTTACAGTAGTATGATCAGATATTAGTGATTCTGGGTCCTTTAGAAAATACTTGATTTGATGGTAACGGAGTCCAGGTGTGAAAATACAATTTTCAAAAGAAATCAGAAATGCCATTAAAGAATGCATGTTCATTGATTTTCCACATAGTGCCTCTTCATGAAGAACAAATGTATTGTCATGGGTATACTAATTCCTTTGGCTTCACACTGCATGACGTTTTTCAAAAGCAGCAGGTTTTGTGCCACACATATTCCTTCCACCATCTGTAGTGAAAGTAGTCTGTAGTCAAATTGTGACAAATTGAGGGTGTACTTATAGATTTCAGTACTTCTTTGAAAACATCTTTCTCTGTAGTATTTTCATACAAGCTAACGACTATTCTTTCATATCAAACTATTCTTCCATAATATCAATAGGACTTGTACCTCTTGTAAACAAGAACACGTATGCTACGTCTGTCGCATCTGTTGATTCATCCAAAGAAATTGATACACATTATAACTTAGATGCCATATCAGCAAGTTGAGAGAATATTAGAAGCAATTTCTTCTACTCTACATACGTTTTTGGATGAAAGGCCTATAACATCTTTTATTGATTTGACATTGATTTATTTTTTTCTGGAAATCTCTCTTCAGCCATTACTACAATATACTTATAAACAAATCTTTCTTTATGTAGGATTCATAATAATATTTTCATGTGCGATTAACAATGGTACGACATGGCTGATATGTCGACCAAAGAGAATGTAACAGAAAATCAGATTCTTGTATCTTGCAATAAAATGTTATAGCCTGTATGAAGGTAACGGCAGGCTTCGAGTTAGAATCACTGGCAATAATAAACAAAATAATAATACACAAAAGTACATTGAAATAAACAATATGCCTAATTATTTAATTAAAGGGCTATTTGCCGTTATCTTCTAACGTTCTTGAGAACTATATATAATTTTGAAACATTTTATAGGACATTGAGAGCTTTCATTCACCGTTTCCGGCCTCAAGTATTATCCGCGCAAGTTTTCTTGAGCCCTCGCTTCGCTAATTACGAGAGGAGTGGGGAGTTGGGTTATTTTGACGAAAGGAATTTTGCGTCAAATTTGTTGTTCCTTTTTCGCTGCAAAATAGCTTCTATTGCACGGGAACGAACATTATGGTTATCAGATGTCTAAAACGTTCGTTACTATCATTTATTCTTAATTCAACTAATGTTGGCAAAAGAGTGGGGATAGGTATTCCGGGATCCAAGAAAACATGCGCGTATAATAACTCATCCACTTCTACAAACTATGTGCTCGCCATGTTGCTCTTTTCGGACGAAAATTGTTGGATTCTAATGATTGTGTTATAATTTCGAAACTATGGTTTATCTTTGTGAAAGTACATGTTATACTCTACTTCCCAGTTTCAAGAAAAACTCAATACTTTCGCAAAAAACACACAACACAATACACGTGAAAAACTTGTCATCAAAGAACCATTATCAGTCGCGTAAGATAAGAGTTACGTGCGTGTCGCGTAAAAAGGCCCATTCACAATACAAACAAACAAGCATGGTGTTAGCATAAAAGTTAGGACTACGTCCATAAGCGGACTCATTCACAATGAGTTATCACAAGCATAACACGTAAGACGTTAACTTAAAAGCTAGCAAGCGTCACGTTTCCGGGCTAATGCTTCAGAGTCTGAAGTTCAGACATGAGAAATAAACCAATCACAGTATGGTAAATAAAAATCGACAATCGAAATAGGATCGAAGTCGATGGACGACCACATATGGGACACAGTCGATACCTCGAAATCGATTCTCACAGGCAACAAATAGTAAACTAGAATGTCTCACAATAGAAACTTATTTTGCTTACGTTTATGTTAGACATGGTGAATACTTCAGTCTATCACTTATGTTAATGTTTACGTCTATGCGTTATGCTTATATTTACGTTTGCATCGTGAATGGGCCTTAAGAGTTGCGCATGCGTGTGGTCACGAGGTTCCCTCCCCCACAACCCACTCTGGAGTCCGAAGTCTGTAGCGCGTGATCACTGGGATTCCCCGTTCTTGTACTGAAAGGTGGCGATGGCGAAGCTTTGGGAGGGGAAACAGAAGCGCCAATGAGAAATCAGAGATCTGCGACAGCCAGACTGTCGACCTAAACCTCGCATCTTCCACGCAGCACAAGGTGAGTTCGAGTTCAATGACCTCGGCAACGAAGCTAAGCTGTTGAAGGAATGTTTCTCGACCTATCACTTCCGCGGAGGTGACAGACACCTACCGGAAAGCGCATGCAAAGATACGCAAGGTACTTGTACATATTTTTAACAAAAGTTTTAAGATCCGAATAACTTGGGGATGCGACGCATCACTTGCATCCATTGGGCCAACGCCACTAGTTAAAATACACGTTGTGTTGGCGGGCCACACAATACAGCCGAAGGCCGGATGTGACTCACAGGCCATACTTTGGAGACCTCTGGTCTAGACAATTTTACTCTCCACAGAGGTAAGATATCTTATTGCAACCAGAGCAACAAAAATCTTGTGATTATGCACTTACGAATCAATGAAGAAAATGGATGTTATGAAAAACAATAACTTTCAAAAGTAATTTCATTCTTATAAATATTTATTCAAAAATTAATGAAAAATTAGATTGGTTCTGTCATGTTAACTTTCAGACAAATCATAAATCATTCTTTGTCAAATTCTTTAAATATCATGAAACTCAATTTCATAATTCATATAAAAGCTGAGTGAAAACATTTTCTATTCAGAATAAAGGTCCTACAAATAAATCTCACACAAGTACAGTGAAACACCTTTTTAACTGTGTTGTTCCTTACGGTTTTTATTTTCATCAAAATTTTAAAGAAATGTCTTACAAAAAATTTCAGGCAAATGCAACAACCAAATCTGTCTGATTTTTAATCATAAAATGATTCAAAAGCATTGATAATAAACATGCACTGATTAAGCACAAAAAAAAATTTCTATTAGAAAAAGATTGAAGAGTAGAGTGATCTGTTTTGGCAATAACCTGCCAGAGACATGTAAAGGTGGAGTTACTCCAAGTTTGCCAAGTGTGACCAATAAGGACGCGAACAAAAATTTAGTTTTGCCTCCATTTCGTTATCTTAGTTTAGTGGTTTGTTATCTCTTTTCTGTACATATTTGGCACTAAAGAGAAGTTAATAACTTGCAAATTCAATCATGTTTCCTATTAGTTTACAAAAAATATCTTGAAGGGAAAATTTTAAAAAAATTCAATTAACCCAGAAGTATATGAATGATAGCTATCCAGCGAGTGATTTTTTAAAAGAATGAAATTGACCTGGGCATTAGATCAAAAAAAATATATTTTGAAATTTAATATAAGATTTTTTTTCAAACAATTGGTCATGCATATTTTCTGCACAATTGTGAATAAGAAAGTTTATTTCAATTAACTATTTACAACAGTGTCTTATTCCTCATTCTGTCATGAAGCCATTTATAATTTTTCCCCATTTTTAATTTGGAAAAATGTGCTCATATTTGCAACACAATAATCGATCAACCATGATATCAACCTTCATGCCTTTAGTTTAATATTACAACTGCTTTTATCAATGATATTCCAACTTTGCGAAGAAGTCCTTACAATTACTTCATTTTCACTTTTCTCTCTCTTTTTCTTTCTTCCTTCAGTACGTGTCAAATGCCCCCTTGTTCAATTTCTCAGTTTCAGTTTTTAAAATTTATATTATAATTTACTCTGTTATAATAAATATATATAACTCATGGAGAAAGGTAACCTGAGATACTGAGAGCATAGGCTTCCACAGCCGGAGTCAGTATTTAATTGGCTAATGGCCACCGAAGCATCAGCACCTTTGCCATGGATGCGGCATCACCTGGACAGCCAATTAAATACAAACCTGAGATACCTTACAAATGAGAAGACAGTCTTATACGAGGTTGCAATGACTTCAATGATTCACGAACTGCATTTATTTAAATTATATTACTATCTTGATCTTGCTTTCTGCCTTTTTTAGCAAGTGTCACACAAACACATTCATACTTCAATTAGCACCACCTGAATATACACTTGCACATCTGTCATCCATAAACAATGGGTTAATATTGCCTTCCCAACATCATTATATGAAGTATAATAGCTATTTCAAAGCAATTATTTCCAAAATCAAACTTGGAATGACATGCTGATATAGTGGAACTAACTTCTTACATAAATATAGTACAACGAAATACTAATTGATATTTTACAATTTGTGAATCTTTAGAAGTATTCGTTCATCATTTTTTAGAAGAAAACGTTTGAGTATGTTCTGTAACTAGAAAACATTAACTAACCTACATGAAGGGTTCTTTTCACTGCTTCCACATAGTATGTTTTACAAGCAAATAAATAATTAGCGGTAAAAGCAGTTCTGGCGATAATTCTTAAATACCACTTAACACTGACATCCAAACCTTTCACTCACATTTTCAATATTCTTTCCAAGAAAATTCTTCCAAACCTCTTCTGATATACTTTCATAACATTTAGCAAAAGACTAGCATTATATATATATATATATATATATATATATATATATAATATATATATAATATATATATATATATAATTATATTATATATATATATATAATTTATATATTTATATATTTATATATTTATATATTTATATATTATATATTTATAAGTTAAACAAGTCGTGAAAGTAAAATAAGATCTAATAATTAATTAAAAAGGAGTTTCACTGCAACTTCAATCTTATGAAATTTAAGTACTTATCACAGATCTGGCAAACTACAAACATGACATATAGCAAACATACAATCTCACTTTAATACTGTCAATGTGTTTATTTGTCTAGGCTTTCAATGGCTCTTGTTTCTTAATCCTTCTGTTTTGAGTGATCATCTGAATCACTGTGTCAATCGAGTGTCTTGGATCTTGTGAAGACAATTTTGGGCACTGAAATATTAAACAAGAATCAGTAAAATTTCAGTAACATAAAAGAGAAATACAAAGAGAAAAATTCAAGAAATTTAATAATGCAGTAAATATTTTTTAAGCACTTAGAATTACCCCACAATATGATTCTTATCACATACACAATCTGCATTGCTTTTAATATTTAAAGCATTTCTCATTGAATTAATATTACATATATTTGTAAGATGATCACAAGAGCTGCAATGAGCATTCAAGTTTTTCAAGATATATTTTATTTTATTTTAATTCTTACTTCCTTGAATACTACAAATAGAGAAAGTTATGTAATGCTGTAGTAGGAGATTTATGTCAACTTATATATCAGAAGTAGTCTTAATTAGCTAAATGTCTTAAATAACCCAGTACAAAAAAGGAAATGGTCCACACTTTGAATGCCTCGTATCAGTTTTACAGCACTTTGGTAAAATGAAGTTTATTGAAATAAACAATTTTCTTAATTAAAAACAATTTTTATGTTGTAAAATTGGGAGGGGTGCAATTTTCAGCTACACCACTATAAAGAGATATTGAACTGGGAGGGACATTTTTTTATTCATTTAAAACTAACTTTCATTTTAATTCGGTCCATTTTTTAAATTTTTTCTATGTGGGAGATATGTAGTTCTTTTACCTGACAGGTCTCTCGTAGTTGTAAAGCAGAAGGGATAAGTTCATTTAACACTATCTGACGAGTGTCATAGCTTGGATGGGTGGACAACCATTCTAAATCGTCTAGACCATCTGATGTCATTGCCTTCATTTTCTTCCAAAAACATGGTGCTTCACGAATGTCAAAACATGCCTGAAAAGTTAAGAACATACTTGCTAACCCATGCATGTGAGTTTTCAGAATCCAAAATTCAGCAATTTGAATTTAACGACATTATATCAAAGAGTGTATATAGTCTAAAGTACCTCATGCAGTTAAAAATATTCCAATTTTTTTTTGTATCTGAAAAAATTGGCAACCAAAAATGTGTTATACTCTAATTGATGAGTGTTTCCGGGTGTGTCAATGGCTATCATTAGTACTGTAACTATAGTGCACGTTATATCCTGGGAGTTGGGTGTTGTTTCTCATCCACAGGAAATTGTGATCCTGCACTGATCTGATTGGATTGCGAGGACTCTCTTCCCAGGTTTCTTCCTCCTCTCCCGATCCAACCAGGATCAGCTCACAGCTTCTTATTGGGCCCTCAAAATTGCGAGACGGTGTAGGGCAGGCATTTCAAACCACACCCACACAAGCTACTTGTCCGCCTCGGGAGCCAGGCACAAGCAACTGCCCCTGACTACGCACAACTACCCCTTAAAATCCAGAAAGGCATGCACTAACTGAAGCAGCACAAGGTAGTGAATAGTCGCTTCATACAAAAATACATTTGCCAGATTTTTTCTATCAAATAAGTGATAAATGTATTATGTTTATATTCTTCACTGGTTATTACTATTTCATGTTTATTTTCTTACTAAATTCTGCCTTATACAAACATCTTTACTAAGTTACAGAAAATGTTTGAGTGGCAAATTCTTTCCTCCTTTTCATTTTGTGTCGTTATGAAATCATTCAGTGATTGTATTTAGTAATAATGTGAAATAAATTAATGTCTCTAAAAGTTAACAATTCTCACTTACAGATGGACTGTGCTATTCAATCATGAATATTTGTCCGTTAAACATTCTAACCCGAATGTAGAAAGTTCATGCTTTTATATCACTCTTAAGAAAACAGGATTACAACATAAATGTCATTTTGATTCAATTTTTAAAATTTTACTCTTTATTTGGGAATTTGAAATCTGATCTATATTATTTCATTTTAGTGGATATTTCTTTGATTTTTAAAGAGAAAATGGTAATTAATGTACCTAAATTTGAGGCAATAACTGTCAACTGACTTCTCATAAAGACTGTAAGGGCCAGGAATCCAGTGACATACCGCCACTCTGGAGAGATTTGTACAACCATTTCTTTTAAACCTCGTACCAATTTCTCAAAACTCAGTGCCTGTGAGCTTTAGTAAGCTTGTTACCTTGACATGCCTGAGGTAGGGTATGTAAATGTAAATGTTTGTGTGTTTAAGGGTAGAGAAAGAAACAAGTAAAAGAAAGGTGAGAAACAGGCAATGGACCTTGCACTAAGTTACAGCTCCAATATTTGCCCAGTATGGATCTATGATACTAAAGAAAACCACTGATCAGAGCAAGAGGCCACTAGAATTATCCTCCAGGCAGTGGCTGAATTCAACCTTGCAATAAAGCTAGTGTTGAAAATCCACCATTGTCAGGATTTGAACTTTAAGATCTCCCAGTCACAGCTGCTGCAGAGACCATGGTGACTCTGCCTCTGAGCTAACTCAGCTGGTTGTTACATTCTGTGATGCTGGCAAAGGGTGGAGTTGTTGAATTTCTTACTCATAAGGATAGGAGCATCTCCAGAGTTGGATTAATAGAGATTATTAGACAAGACTTTCAAAAGTAAATGCTTTCAAAAGAATTATCTGTATTCTGGGAAGCAAGTGATACAATACTTATACATATGAACCAACATCTTCCGCACATATTCGTGTGTCAGGAAAACAAGACAAATATTCTTCCATACTCTATGGTAAATAAAACATTTCAAGTATTTATATGTCAAACCAATACAATTCCTTGACCGAGTATCTGAAGTAGAACTAAGTTTTGGATCGTAACTTGGCGATAACGTTAAAAGCACTTTACGTTTTACATGGTGTTACCTTGATTTTCTTCAACCCTCTTAACTCTCTGCACCCAAAGGCCTGTTAACATACTTTACACATCAGAAAGCATTTGTGAGATGACAGCACAGCCAGTGGCTACCAGCTCAAACATGCATCTGATGAAAGCTGTCTTTCAGAACAAATCTCTCAATGGGTCCTAAGGCATCTGATAATGACTGCAATTACCAATTATTCCTGGAAAATGTTTCCTCTAGCTAAAAAACAGTGCTTTTCAAATGTACTAGAATGGGCTGGTTTATCTTCTGATATTTATCTGACATTATGCAGCATATCCAAGATGACAGGGCTTTACTTTTGGTTTTCCATCACTGCATTTAAGACAAAGTAAGGAAGTCATTGAAAATAGTAAATTAAAACTTATTAAATGCCATGTATTGTTAGCCCAATACAATGCTTTCTATGTAATTAAAGCCTTAGAATATTGATTTAAATATTCCATCCGAAGGTCGAAATTCAAGACCTTATAGCTTATCCCGTGAATTCTGAAACCTCTATTTCCGTACATCAACCTTTCCTCTTATTTCATTTAAACAAGAGGAGATGTGTTCATATAATAAGATACAATGTAGCCAAAATCTCATTCTACAAATTGATACAACTTAATTAAAAACTTCTATATTCCTTGTGAAACTGAAAAAAAGCAAACCACTATTGGTGTGGTCTCCCCTACATTATGCCATTGAAGTGCAGGAGAAATTTATGTAGAATGGTGAGGTAGTGAAGTTGAAAAAATGTATGCTCTTCGCGAATATAATAAATATATGGCAGGTATTGACATAATTAACCATTAGGCAATAGCATTTTTATTTGGTTCCAGATCTCTTGCCAAGGAAGCCTAGTTGTTACATCCAGAAGAATGCTTTGAAAAATAATGTATCAGTAAGAAGTATAAAAAAAAGTATAAGCAATTAACTGTTAGATACATTTTTCTTAAACTTTTGTTATCTTCATTAAACATTTCCAAGAGAAAGAGTACTTAGGAATATTATTTTAAAAATGAAACAAACTCCACAGAGTGTGCAATAAACAATTCCAACCTTCAAGTTTAATCCCAAAAGTAATAAAATTTAAAATTCTGATCAAAAAAATACAATATTAAAGCAGTAGCACCCTGTACCTTTCTGGTAAACATGGTGTCAAACAATTGTCAAGTTGGTTTGACATTGGGTTGTAACATTAAGGGTAGTCTACCTTGTCCTCTGAGAAATTCCCTCAGAGTTAATAGTGCATGGAAAGCCTTGTGTGAACCTTATTTGATAGGATGTTCTGATATGTCATCACTAACATGTCTCTGAGAGCAAAAAATTTGGTGATGTTCTTAAAAGGGAGGATATTAAAAAAAATTTCTTCTTATGAATATTTATATTACTATTAATTAAATTTTTTTTCAACTGTGATTTATTGTTTTAATTAATTATTACAAGTCAGTGACATTTAGGCTAAGATTTTTAGCGATCTTCAAGCCTCTGGTTTAAAGAGAAACACTAGTTTTAATTTACAAAATTGGATGTAGGATGATTAGATGTATCTAATAAGGTAAGCTTCTGTCTACTTATACTAAAATACTGTAAATGTAATACAAAAGTTTCTAAATTAATTAATGACTTTCCATCTGTAGTAAAAGTCTTAAAAAAAACAACTATTTCTGAATATCATCCAATATTGTAAATTAACACTCATGCTTCTCTATAAACCAGAGGCCTGAAGAATCGCTAAAAAAATGTTAGCCAAAATGTTGTCTACTTGTAAAAACTGAAACCAAAAACCACATACAAAAACAACTGAATGTCTTGAATTAAAAAAGAGACTGGTTTTTTATTGATAATAAACATTTATATAAAGAAAATATTTTAATTTTTCTTTGCCTTCTGATAGCTGCTTAGCTCGTTCAAGTAAAAGGAATTCATTTGTTTACTTTTGGGTGAAGTGTGTAAAAATCTAAGTTAGGTCTACAGCTTCTGTGGCCAGAGGCAAATGATCTTGGTTGTCTATGTGATGCTATGTCGAAGGCTGTGATGCTGAAATTAGCACCACAGCCAGCAAAAAAAATTATATCAGAGTGAGTGGTATGTTTTTGACATGCATGACTAATACAGATTAGCTATTCTAGGAAAGATAAGAAACTAACATAATGAACATTTTATCACGTTGTGAAAACACTTCTCCTTTTATCTACTTTAAAGAACTTACAATATGTCATGAAAACTTGCCTTAGCAGCCAATGTGAGTCCCACATCATCTGCCTCCATTTCTGCCTGTCGACTGAATGGAAGATGGAGTAACATTTTGGTCAATACACCAGAAAACCATTGTGTAAGCATAGCACCCAAATCAGGAAGGATTGCCCAAATAATCACAACAGGAACAAAAAGTAAACACTCAACCAATTGAGCATGGCTCATGCGTTCTGCCTAAAAAATAAATAAGAATTTGCTCAAAGAAAAACTTGTAAGAGTTGATTTATGGATCACAAGAATTCTTCACAAAGGAACTCACCGTGTGTCCAAGAATAGTATGAGACATTTCATGGGCTAACACAATGCTCAGTTGATTATCATTTGTACACATTTCTAACATGCCTGTATATATGAAAATGGTGCCATTCTATCAACAAAAGGAGTAATGATTAGTTTTCTTCAAATGAAATGCAATGGCATCCAAATCTTTTAATTTATTGCTTCATATATATTAGTAGCCGCTACTGACAATATTTAGTCAAATCTAATCATATTTAGTCTCATTATTTATGGTGCTGCAAGGGATCATGCAAAATAGATGACAATTTTGATAATTTTTTGGTTTGAAGGGAATTGTTGACACTTGAATAGCCTGATAATAGATGTATCATTGTTTAGGAATCAATAGGAAGCTTCAATAATAATAATAATAATAATAATAATAATAATAATAATAATAATAATAATAATAATAACTAAACAGATAGATAAATAAAAACATTTTGCTTTCATGACAACGTAAGGGATATTGAGGCCATGAATTCACTTAAACCATTGTAAATGACACCTCCACCTTTCACAGGAAATATATCCCTTTTGCATAAAAATTGTGGAAGTTATGCTCATCAAAATGTAGCTAATTTCTTTCCAATTTTTTGGTATCCCCTTTTCTTGTGAAGTAGAGTACATTTTTTATTTACATTAAATTTAAAAAATGGGGCAACGTTATTTCTATTTACACAACAGTAGGAGATTTTCAAATTTGTTTAGCATTCACGTCAGTGGCTACTGTGCAAATCAATGGTCTAATATTCACACTACGTTTGGTCAGAAATTCACCATGTTACGACCTGCCAAAATGCCGACCAATGGTAATTTCAAGTGACATAATCATTTAAGTGGTAGTTAACATAAAACTGAATTCTATTTTTACTATTACTATTGAAATAATTCATATAGAAATTTATATTTGGCTATTTTTAATTTAAAGAATGAAATTGTTAAAAAGCCCTAAAAATACAAGAATTACAACACAAATTTGAGACATTTCAAAAATATGATTAAATATGAGAACTACCCACTAATGATAAATATTTTACATCTAATAGAGTTATACCATTACAGACAAAGTTTGAATAAATTAAACAGTTTCTTTTATTAATTATTAAAAAGCTGACCAACAGTAATAACTTGACACTGGAAAGCATGTCTTCATAAACAATAAAAACAAAAATAATAAATAAAATTACTTACTGGAAGAACAAAGGCATTAGCAATATCTTTATCATCAACAACAATAATACGCCAAAGATGTTCATTAATGCCTTCAACATCCTTGTTGCTATCAAGCAAACGAGAAACAACTCTCAACACACGGCAATAAGCTGGATGGGCAGCAGGTAATATAGATCTTTCATGTTCATCAGTTATCTAAAAATGCATATATTTCTTCAATACCTCCAAGATCACATACAAAACAAAAATTAGAATGACTCCAAGTAACTAACAAATTCATAGATTGATATTCCCTAATGCTCATGTCATTCAACAAAATTTACTTTTTTATGAGATTGCATCTGGTAATTGTGCCTTTCAATTTTGAAAAATCAATTAAGATTCACAGATTTGCATAACAATGTAAAACTAACTCAAGTAATTTTCAAAAAGAATGGTAGTGGGGATATGAAAGCATTTTATGTGAACGAGCAAGTGGAGGATTAATATTTGCTGAAATGCAGCTACTTTTATACAGTCCAAAACATTAGGGTAAAGTTTACTCGCTTTTGACCATATTCTCCATCTTTCCCTGATTTCGGTTTACTGTGAGTTTACATTCTTTGACTCTTGGAAATAGCACAAAAAATATGCTTCCTGGCCATTGCCTCTTAAAAAATGGGAAAAATACGTGCATTTTATTTTTGAGGCAATGGGCAGAAAGCATATTTTGTGTGCGATTTCCACATTTTCCACAAGTCAAAGAACATAAACTCATGGTAACCCAACATCAGAGAAGGTTGGAGAATAGAGTCAGTAGTGAGTAAACTTTACTCTAATGTTTCAGATCATTCAAAAGTAGTAGCATCCTCAAACCCATTTTAAGATTTAGTTCATTGCAACGAGTCTTTACTGCTACTTAACCGGAAAACTAAAACAATAATAAAGGTTGGGTCATTCAACATAAATTGCATTTACCAATCTTCCACTTTGCATTCACTACACACTTACACTGACTACAGAGTTCATTTTGAACTTTTGTAAAAACTAAAGATATCTACTACAATTTGTTAACAAGTACTATCCACAAATTGTTCTCAAATTCGAAGTATTTTAGGTAGATTATATGAGGCATGTAAATAACAGAATATGGAATTTTGAGTGAAATGCACTTGAAATTGTTGGCATTGACAGGGAAGAAATAGCTTTCCTTAGATTCAACGTAGATTCCAGAACAACTACTAATGGCAACAATATTTCTCTTACATTATGATGTGCTGCTTATGTAAACAGAAATGTCACACAGCCTTGCTCTATGAAACGTCAGGTACCATTATTTACACCTCAACTTCTCAAATATTGTTTCATTCCATCCAATAATTATCTTGACATACCTTATACATTAGAGTTTTATTAATTGGAATGTCCGTACTTGGAAAGCCTACTATTATTCCAAAACTCAAATCAGTGAAGTTTTTCGGGGAAAGGGGAAGTAAACATTTCTTACATTAAAAATTACTTATGTATATCTTTTGAAACTACAAGTTTTAATATTATAAGTTATTCAATATTGGGCAGAAATACAGTTTGAAAAAGTCAAGTTACATTTTTTTTTGAAAAAGAATAGAAGCCAAAGAGTACAAATGCCACAAAAACATGTCTGCACTATTGCTTTGACTAGCCTGTCCAGAGTTATGGTAGTTTGTATCTCTAATCACAACACTAACTCTGTTCCATGTTACTGTTGCATTTAGAGATAAAATCTGTACTCGATAACTACTAATGTATGTATTAGGGTGTTATAAAATGAACAACCATTTAAGTTGAAAAATACATTAATCCGGAAAGCGTCTAGTCCCAATTATTTCAGATATGCAGGATTGTACTGTGTTTATAAAATGCCTCATAACATGTTTACCATTACATTCTTCAAACATGTTTGACCTCACAATTATATTACAATGAATTCATTAATCAACAGTGTTTGAGAGATACAACACTTGTTTTTAGCAAATTGGTAGGTTACAAAAGCAAATGAGCATACCCTATATCTCGTGGCTGCCAAAACTACCATCTCACCATTTACAATATATTCCATGTGATGTAAACATTTATTACAAGCGTCTTTCATAATAATGTCAAATTTGTCTTAAAATTCCATTTCAATAATATTTCCATATTCTTACGGAAAATAAAATTCTGTTGGGCCCTAATCAAGTAATTTAGAGGGTTAACTCAGTATTGTTGTAAAGCAAGTAATACATTTTCTTCAGCATTGAAAAAATATTTTTGAAAGCTGTACTTTCAAAATAATGAGAACATTTTAGTGTGAATACATAAGGAGAATTGGTTATTTCTGGATTGTTAAACTTCTTAGAGTGTGTGCAGGAACAGATCCACTGGAGGAAGAATTCCTTACTTTCAATCCCATCCCTAAAGACATTTGGTAAGTGGTATGTAGATTTTTATTAAGAACAATGTACGATACCTCATTCTCTTCACAGGATATTTGTATCATATAAATAGTGTCATTGTGAAGATGTATTTGGCAATTATGTAAATTTTGATACACAGAAAACAACTTATTTGAATCTGCATCAGTAGTCAAGTGACAAAACTATACATACTGACTGAGAATTTGTTCACTTAATCATCTTTAAATGCAAAGAAAAATAATTGTTTATAGTATCTAAGATTTCTTGATTGACAATCATTAACACCTAACTGTCATGGCTTCATCATGGCAGATCTAAGTGACAAATATTTTGGTATGATTAAATCATTAGTCAAAAGAGCTCAATAAAAGACATGCCAATTAGAGTTCTTTATCTTGATTATGAAAAAGCTTTTGATAAGATCCCTTATAGAACACTACTTTGCAATTTAAGCAGTTTGACATCCAAAAAATGCTCTTCAACTGGATCACTGCATTTACTGAAATCAGAACAATTAAGAGTTAGAGCTGGCAAAGTTCTCTCAAATCCAGTGCACAGTGGTGTTCTTAAAGGCTCCATATTGGATCCATTATTTTTTATGATGTCTAATTTAACGTAGGCCGAGAACTCGCATTAACTATAACCTTCACAAATTAAAATTTACAATTTTCCTCTGGATTGGTTAATTAAAGCTATAAAGAACAACAGGGGCTTTTTCTACAACCTACTTTGCATTGAACACAAATAATCATTCACCTCATTGAAATAAAATTTTATACAGTTATTGTATGACCTTCCAACCTTATGAAGGTCATAGTAAAACACTGATTAAAGAAAAAAATCAATGGCAGTACTTTCTGTCCAACAATAGAAATTCCTGAAATGCCCATCCTAATTCTTTATTGTGGAAACTGGTGGGTCTCTCCTTTAGGTCTGTGTCACAAGCATTGTGTTGATGTGGGTCATAGTTTAACACTATCTAAAGTGAAACAGCACACAATCACCCTTGTCCATTCCACACAAGATAAAGCAATCTATGACATTTCTTAACATGCATCAACACAAAGCTCGTGTGACACAGGCCTTATAAAACAATTGACAACCCACCTTAGGAGAACAAGTACTTAGCACTACAGAAGTGATACTGGGGTAGATGGAGCAAGTAGTTCCAGTTTCTTAACCCTGAAAAGAGAGCCAACTCCATCATCTGTCCTGCTATTAAGAATCTACTGCTCAGACATAAACATCAGTAATGCATAGGTGAAGATGTGTAGTAATGTAATGTGCAGATTTAATCTCAAGTTCTAAAGGAATACAGGCTGAACTCAAACCTCGTCCAAATTCAGGTCTCTTGAGACTTAATAATTTAAAGCAAGTGCAGATTCACGGGGAGGAATATAAGGGAAATTTTCCACCCTACAATTTTTCAGTAACAATTAATTTTAATTTGTCATGAAACTTTCAAGCAAAAATATTTCTAGATAATTATTAAAACTAATAAAATCCTATCTCAGCATGAGCAGAGTGTAGCCTGCAACATTTTACAAAATCTGTAATATGTCATTTGACCAAAACTTGTTGAATGTACCCTCCCAAAAGTCTCTGGATCGGCCAAAATAGTTACATACATTACACTTTTTCCTTGGATGTGTATCTTTAGCATTTATAGTTATAACCATGTAACACCATTTTCCTTATTTTCTTGATTTATACTATGTATTTTTTTAATGTATATTTTGAATATCCATGTCCATCTTCAGACAACTTTGTATTTTTGTGTATGCTGTTATTATTTCTACATTTCATTATAATTACCTTTGCACTCTACTACTGTATGAATAAAATAATTATTAAAAATCCTGATTTTCAAATCAAATTTCCCAACATTTCCGTAACTTCTTTACATTACCAGTCCTCAAGGTTTCCAAATTTACTCGCCATCCCATTATTCATTAAATAATTGCAACTTACTATGCAAGAAATAACATTCCTTATTCATGTAGAATATATATGATCACCATTTACACCAAACGTTATTAAAGTATGTCTCTCATTGGCTCCCAATCACATAGAAGAAAATACTTCTCTCAATCTCTACTAACAATGTAACAATATTCACTGACGTAATTCAAGAATCAAGGGCTTATAATTCCGTTTGAATGCTTTCATTTGCAACAATTAGGTTAATTTACACTCTGTCAAAATTTGTCTTTTTTTTATTTCTTCTCCTCTTCAGTTATCAAATTTGTTGCAAGTGTTATATCTCTCAAAGATATCATATTACCCACATCACTTCAGGATTGCCCTGACTGCAGAGATTAATACAAAACACTGTCCCAAAATACTATATAGGTTATAGCTACAAAAAATACATACAACTTTTTGTTCTATTTCTGCCAGTTGCAACACTTGTTCATTAGAAAATGCAATAAACCGCTTTCTTTTAGTAATAGGAGTTTCTTCTATGTGAGCAATATAAAAATACACAGCTCCAGCAGGAACAGGGGTCAGCAATGCTGCAAATATACACCTTGCAATTCAACATTCAACTTGGTTATAAAGCAAGTCATAACAGTAAAAGACTGTATTATTCTTACCCAAATATAAAAGTTTTCTCTGTTTCAGTGTTCTCATGTACGTTTCCCTTTGCACTAAAGGCAACCGTTTCCACCACATCCTAATACTGCGACCAAATGCAATTGCCAAGAATTTTGTCAATGGCCGTAACAAAATAACCAAGACAGGAGGGAGAGCATTTTTGGGATTTGATGTGTGGAAAAACACTTTAGCAGCAAATGTATTATGTGACATAAAACTGCCATTTTTAATA
The DNA here is from genome assembly GCA_017312745.1 of Gryllus bimaculatus. Taxonomy (NCBI): domain Eukaryota; kingdom Metazoa; phylum Arthropoda; class Insecta; order Orthoptera; family Gryllidae; genus Gryllus; species Gryllus bimaculatus. The sequence goes on from BOPP01000115.1 coordinate 2,449,479, forward strand.
GATGGTACTTTGCACAAACAATTATTTGCTACTGTGCTTTGAAGGCAATGACTTCTAGGGTTTTCAGTTCTACTCCATACTTTATAGTAAATGTAGGGTCTTTGGTGGAAGGGTAATAAAATTCTTGAGGCTAATTTCAACATGATAATACAATATAACAAAATATCAATTATTTCATATCTTGTGGCCTGCAACTAAACTGAAATGCAACAATAATTAATCTCTAATATTCATTCATAATCAGAATTCAAACTGTCTTACAAAATAAACAACTGAATTCAAGAAGAAAACTAGGTTTGTTCATACCTGTGTTTGAAATAAAAACTAAAAAGCCAAGCACAGCATCATTATAATAAATCCAAGACGTTCATAGCGATTCATAATACAGGCAGCTAAGCCAAATTTTAGAGCAGTTAAAAGAACCCGACGGCTAAAGAAGATGCCAATGAAAGCCAGCCAATATGGCCGATGCTTGCTGTAATTGTAATAGTCAACATTAGGTGGCATGCACTTGAGAGTGCCATCGTGACTGACGTAACGTACATATTCTTGCTGCTTCATCTTCATAATTTCCACATCATTTCACCGAAAGTACCTATAAACCTGTAAATGTAAACTGCGCATTCCAAAAGAGATATGGGTGAGCAAACATTATGCCTACTTCAAGTTACAGTTTTAAGATTACAAACGTGCACTCTTCTCCAAACACCAGAAACTGAATGTGATGAAAATGTCAAATATCAAAAATATTCCAGAAATTTTCATTCAAAAGTCATCGTTTGTATTAATTCAATAAACTACATGGAAGAATATCTCAAGCCAGACCCTAACCCTTTAGAGTATTCTTAGTCTTCAAGAATGAAGTTCAAACAATAATATACAATAAAATTCTTGAAAAATTAAATGTTAACATTGAAAATATGTCTTGTCCATACATAGTTTTCACTGTCACGTTAAAACAATATTTATAACAAACAATGAACAAAATTGGTGGAGTTAAAAACGACACATCATAATTACAATTACAATGCCAGACAGTAAAAGTAACAGTCGACGGACAACACTCAGCATGCACTAAACCAGCCATTGTCAAACAAATGGTACATAAAAGAAATACTCAACCCGTGTCAATTCCTCTAGTTTTCGACACCTAACACCGTCCAACCAACACCAGACCAACACGTACTTTACAAACGCCTTGCGCCTTTTGTATCTCTGCTGCTGTCAACATGTTCTGGCAGTCTTACCAACCTCATTGACTACTTATTTTCATACTATTGTACAATCCTTTTCACCGTTCACATAAGTTCCAAGTCGCTATTTCTAAGAAATGGTAATATTCTTTATCGATTTCAAATTTCGATTCATGATTAGACAATTCACTACTTTTTAATTTTTACTGTGATCAATAGTTGGTAAGCTCTACCATCCACGTGACTGTTTTCGATAATTTTTTCGCCGCTCAATTGTGACTTTCAATATCCTGCTTGCACAATATTAAAAATTCACTCCTCTCGTACTCAAATTGATTCCCGATGCCACAAGATTTGTGGCCGCAGAGTGGGTGAGCATACGTAATTGTTTGCTTAACTAAGTTCGAGAAAATATATTTTAGCGTAAAGTACACTGGAAAGTGCTTTGGGCTGACTCAAAAATGTTTTTTAATAATAATAATAATAATAATAATAATAATAATAATAATAATAATAATAATAATAACAATAATAATAATATTTTGAGTCACATATACAATTACAATCGTGTATGACGAGTCAATATTATGTCTTGGGCCATCTCAGAATTTGCTCAATGGCTCAGGGAAACTGGACAAGAAACCAGATCGAGAAGGGGTCATTGGCCTAGAAATTATACTACAATACTTTTGTTATATGTTTTATGTTAATAGTGTAGATCAGGGTTTCCAACGGTTGCTATTGGCCTCTTGGGGGTTGATGAAATATTAAAGGGGGTCAATTAAGAATAATGGGTCGAATGGGGGTCAATTGCTGCGTGTGAACTACCGATTGATCTGTGTATTCAAGATCACATTGATTACAATAAAAGTATTATTGGCGTTGAATTGTTTTCTGATTTATTTGCACAAAACATCTAATAAATAAGTTACAATTTCATAATAGAGAAACATGTTAGGGGTCTGTGAAGAAAGTATAATTTTAAAAGGGGACAATGTAAGAAAAAGGTTGAGAATCACTGGTGTACACTGATGGTCGGAGCCTTGTCGTCAATATGGACACACGTAGTGAAGAGTTAACTCCGTCTTCAAAGTGTCACGTTATATACAACTCAATTCTGCTTGTGGGGTCGCATAATTTAGCGATTTCTTTGACGGTGCTAGTTTCAATTAGGCTTATACCACTTCTATGAATAATCACCGCCTAAAGCTTACTAAAACATTCTTCAATAGATCAAGCTAATTGCACAGAGGTGATACTCTTAAAAGGAAGGCTGGTTCGGTACACTCCCTTGACAGAAAACCGGTATTGGTCGGCTTACTCAAGTCTTTACAAGAGAAGCTTGCTTACTTTTCGAATGCTTAGAGCGGATTAAAATCCATCCTTGGAATTCCCACCACCGCAGTCCTACACGGGGACACTCCTCATTACCACGAGGATAAGTAGAGAGTAACATGTCTACTCCCTCGCCGCACTAGCAGGGGATCACAACCGCCCATTCACACTGGTCGCCAGGGACAAGGAATAGAGTTAGACAAAGTCCTCCCCAAGGTTTCAGCATCAAGGTGGCATGCAAATGAGCATGAGAATGCACATACCCTTCAACTCCCAGGTCACCTCGTATTCCCTCCGGCACGGCATGCGGTGGGGTCTCAGCGCACAGCGAAGGCCAGTGATGAGTGAAGTTGTCATGGAATGGAGAGCAAGGGCATGGATAAAGAAGGAAGGAATACATGAGAGCCTTCTCTGTATCCCTCGCCAGGACGTGAACCGACCCGCTTCAACGGATTAACCGACTGAGTTAAGCCCAACTGAGTGTGCAACCACTCAGGTTGGGAGATTTTAGGGTTCCTATACCAACGGTAGCGAAATTTTGACACTAGATATAAATAGATCGATTTGGACCGCTGTCTGGAGGAAAATTTGAGTGGCTGGCTGCTCTGATCGGAATATTTCCGTGTTATTTTCGCTCAATACCAGGTGAGTGCCGGAGCAGTACCCTAACCAATGAGCGTCGGACAGAGCGCTATTTGTCCTTCCTCTTCCTTGTCCTAAGTAGCGTCCCGTTGGAAAGATATCTGGAGACGGAAATCCGCCGCAAGTCGATATGAAGGCGAGCATCGGATATCACCATCCAGCGGGGGAGGAACACTCCCTTCTCCTGACAGAAAAAACATTCACTACACTAACGACCATCGAATTCGACGTCTTCAGAAACATCAACGTACAGATTGAGACCTTGGGATGATCGGGGTAGCACGCTTTTCTGCCCTCGCTTGCGCGAAAGCTTCTGCTCCAGAACGTAATGAAATGCTGAAACACCTACCGAAAAACGCTCGTTCTTTTCTCCGCATTTTCAACCTGATTAGGGATGAACATTGTATTTCATCACAAAGTATTTCATGGAGAAAGGGGCATTGCAATCTTCCTCCACGCGACTCGAGAAATCTTATCTGCAGTTCTCCATTCTTCTTTTGGTGTTCAGAAAGCCAGAAGGGTTGTGTACGGAGCTGGAGATTTGCTCGTAGTGTCTTCCTTCGATCTATCGAACCTTTCGCCACACCACTTTAGGAGAAGTACCGTTAGAGAGTGATGAGTATAGGCTCTCCATAACGCGGCCATGCTTTCCCGCGTGCCAATCTAGCTCTAGCTCGGGATCTTTTATAATTTATCAGATTATTCATGATTCGAAATCTACTAAGCTTTGTCAGTGCCCGCTTCCGATCACGCCCTGCGGTGGCACAGTTGACATTCCATCATGGCCAAGGAGGATGTCGTAGGCGACCCGACAACTTCGGGATAGTAATTGAGGCTGTATAAAGAACTGCCTCAGTAAAATGTGCAACCATAGCATCAATGTCGTTTGGGTAGCTTTCCGATACCTGCCTTTCTTTCTCGAATGTTCCCCACTCAGCTCGATAGATTAGCCAACAAGGAATGCAGACAACATTTAGGTCGGGAATATCGAAATTGACCATAATGGGGAAATGGTCACTGTCACGCATGTTGTCAAGGACACTCCACTCAGAGATGGTAGAGACAGATGGACTGCAGAGACCAGATCTACGGACGAGAAAGTGTGAAGGCAGGGAAAAGTTGTGCTGTCGCTATTATTCGGAAGAATTAGGTTCAGGCAGTCAATAATATTTTCAAGTATATTACCTGTTGGGTATGTCCGCGTGCCAGTCCAGGTGGGATTGAGGGCATTAAACAGCAGAAATTAGCCACTTTAAAAAAAAGGCAACTAAAATTCAATTCAAAAGTATCTGCCAATGTCTCTTCTGTCAGTTTTCTCAAAAATATTTCAGAGATTTTCTTTATTAATGAATGGAACTTTTCTCACGAAAATCAAAGTTTTGAGACTCTTAATACGGATGTGGAAATCAAAATCTATAGAAATTGGCATACTATCTTTTCTTAATGATATTGCTTCATTAATGGATCAAAATGAGCATCTAATGGAATATTTTTAAATCTTTCGAAAGCTTTTGGCATCATTGAACATAACATAACTTGCTCTCAAATTCACCTTTGGAATTCGTGGTATTGTCCAAGATTGGATATCCACGTACCTTAAACATCGATCGCAAAAACTGGAAAACCTACTTGCAAGAAAGAACATCATTTACTCATAGGATATTTCGAATTATTTGCCAATTTAGCATGGGGTCCCGCAGGGTCCCATTTCAGGCCCAATTCTCTTTCTTTTATACGTACATGATATGACCTGGTCTTGTAAATATTGGAGAATAGTTCTGTTTTCTGATGACACGCATATAATTTGCAACACAGAAACAATAATACGATTTCGTTACAAACCGGCAAACTCCTATGCAATACGTTGAGCTACATCAGAATAATATGTCATATCTAAAGCAGGAATCTTACCAAAGCCACGTCGTTTTAAAATATGATAAAGAAGTGAAGAATCCAGAACAAGTGGCTCGTCTCTTCAACCAATATTTTTCGAGAATATCAGCTGATCGCACGATGGGTTTAATGTAAAATGATTCAACATTCGTATCCTTTCTGCGCCAGGAGCGTCCGCTCCGTGTATACAATATTCTCAAAGACAGTGCCGTCATGATCCTTGTTCAAGAGGTGCATTTACAAACCACGGTGAAGTTAACCGCCATAACATGCATTTTTGGAGTGTAGAAAACCCACACTGGATTCGACAAGTAAATCATCAGCGACCTTGGTCGGTTAACGTTTGGTGTGGAATAATTGGCGATAAACTTATCGGGTCATACTTTATTGACGGTAATTCGTGACAAGTACCGAAACCTTCATAAAGAACTACCGAGAATGCTCGAAGACGTAAGTTCAGAAGTGCGACAAAACATGTCGTTTCAACATGATGGTTGCCCAGCACATTACTCATTAGTAGTAAGCGAGGTATTAGATCTGGATTACAATAATCGTTGGATCGGTAGAGAAGGACCAGTGCACTAGCCAGCCAAATCACCAGACCTTACTTCACCAGATTTCTTTTTGTGGGGTTACCTAAAAGATGTCGTTTATAAAGAAACACCTACTACTCGTGAAATCATGATGCAACGAATAAGGGACGCTTGTGACGCGATTACACCAGATATGCTTATGCGATGTGTTCGTTCATTTGTAGGACGAATCAATGATTGCACTGATGTTCAGGTCCATTATTTTGAGCACTTAATTTAAATAAATGCTGAGGTATTTGTAGAATCATCTAAAACCAGCACTCCGATAGTCAGAGGCAAGGGGACTCACTGAAAACAAGCCCCCCAAGGGAACAGAAATCTATTACGTCCACGTCGTTGTTCCTAGGTTACGCCAAAAGTAGTTTATTGAATTCTGTAGAAAATACGGATTTTTATTAACCACTCAGAAATAATCGAGTACGCTCAAAACCACTCAAATAACAGTCGGAAATCTTCAGAAATCAAATTTTTGCGATTACACGCCATTTATCACAAATCAGAAGAAAGTCAGACATAACTTATGTATTTTTGTCCGTAGAATCCGAGTCTGAAATAAAAAATGGGGGTTCCTATTTAAGATTTCAATGCCCACCGCCCCGCCCGCTGGGGGATGCTGATTTTAGCATAGAATGATTCCCTCTCCAAAACTTAAGATTCGGTCTCTCATATATATATAT